>BRXX01000164.1:0-55068 GCA_030267905.1 Triparma verrucosa
CCCTAACCCTAACCCTAACCCTAACCCTAACCCTAACCCTAACCCTAACCCTAACCCTAACCCTAACCCTGCCTTTTCAAAACCCTGCCCTCCTTCTTCGTAGACGTCACAATCACAGCCGTTCCGGCCACAACCATCTTTTGCTCTTCGGGGGTCATCCTCCAAATCCCTGTTGACCTTGCGGCAACTGACACAGAGGGGAGGAAGAGGACAGACGGACGAGAGAGATCTGCTGCAAAAGATTTGCTTCCCTTTTTTCGTCTGTCTACGCGGGGCTTGACTTTTAACACAAGCTCTTACGGAGCAGAATCGTCGTTTTGAATCACAGAAATATTAAAACTTCAATTATCGTAGATTTAAAAATGTTTATCAGTAAAACAGTTTTTGCCATGAACCAGGCCCCTTCCAGCAACAGCAATGAAGACACACACACACACACCGACGTCGCACAGATTCCCAAGCATCTTCAACTCATAGATGCGCTGCATTCTTCGTATTTAACTATATATTTACATACAAAATATACTTATACATTACATTTACAAGCCTCCTCTTATCCTCTTGTTAATAATCGCTCTAAAGTCTGCGTCGGACCAAAGTAGCTCGTTTAACGGCGCCCTAAGAATTTCCTCGATTGACCCTTTATCTCCCTCCGTCACAATAGTATTCTCCAGGACCTCTAGCACTCCGATGGCCGTTGATATTATTGCCTCCCATCCCTCTGTGATGAAGCAGTCATAAACGAACTTCAGCATCTCCACCTCGACAAAGCCGTACAAAGCTCCAACGCTGTAAACCGTGTAGACGCGTTAGTGCAAGAAAAAATCCACACCCTGCAACCCTTTCCTCACCTCTCAATCCAGGCCCCTGTGAATTCATTCAGCTTGACGCCCTTGACCTTTAAGTGCTCGCTCAGCCTCGGCAAATCTGCTTCTACCCTCTCTTGAATTGACTTGGCGATCCTGCTTCTCAGGCCCGCCTCGCTCTCGCTCTCGCTCGTCTCCTTCCACAATTCTTTCAAGTCTCGCGATTCGATTACCTTCTCGCACAGGCCGCAGCAAATGTTGACGCCCTCCTCGTCACTTGCACCGTCGCCCCCATCCAGCGAGTTGAGAACGGTCTCGACGATGAAGTTGACGAAGAATGCAAAGCCCTTTGGCGGGGAGCTGACTCCTTCCAACTTCAGAAGGTAGGTTAGAGTTCTCCTCAGCACTTGAAGGCTGGGAAGGGGCTTAGACGTAGCAGGTTCACTGTCACTGAGAATTTCGCCCCCGCCCGCATCCCCACCCTCTTCAACTCCGTCGCCGATCCTCCTGTCCGTTCCGCATAGGACGCAGAACTCGAAGCCCTCGTTGTCGAGGTCCAGCTCCCACTCCCCGCCCCCATCGCACTCGCAAACGTCAAGCATTTCAAACGAGTTGTTGTTGTTGTTGTTGTTGTTGTTGTTGTTGTTGCTGCTGCTGCTGCTCCCCTTGTTGTCGCCGTTGTTTTCCGTGGTGCTGATTATCACTGAGACATCGTGATGGATCAAGTCGGTGTATGAAGTCACCTTCTCACTCATCTGCTCGTCGGCCTTGCCCCCCTCCTCAACGATGTGGCCTTGGCAGCCCAAGCACTCCCTCCAGAAGTCGATCCTCAGCCTCTCTCCGACGCAGTCATTCTTAGCTGATAGAATGTTCAACCTGCGGCAGAAATAGCGTGTGAGAAATTAGTCGCTCCTCCGTCGGCCCTTGTCGTCTTTTCGAATTCTCACCTCTTGCGATTTAAGGCGAGCGCCCTTTTCGCCTGCTTGTTGGCCATGCTCAGATTTATCAAGGAGCGAATTGGCAAGAACGGCGCCAAGTGAATTACCAAGTAGTTCAGTAATATCGGAGATGTGAGATGATCCTCCGGGGTGAAAGCGGGAAGTGGAGTATTCGAAGGAGTTTCTTCTGCGTCTGAATCTCCGTCTTCCGAGGAAGACGAAGAACACGATGACAGAGAGATTGACGTGGACGACAATACGGAAGGGGGGCGCTCTGGTACCGGAGGAGGCAAGGACTGAACGGGGGGCGGGACTGCGATACTGAACGCCTCTCTTTCTTGTTCTGTTCCCTCCGACAAATCGTCGGAGTTGAAGCTGGAAATTTTAGGTAGGTCGACGGAAATAAAGGAGGTACCGTGTGAATGCGAGAAACGAGCCCAGTCGTTGTCATTGTCCGGATCCTCGTCTTCTGGCTCTCTAACGGGGGTATTGCTTTCCTCCGCCTTGAAGTTTGCCCAGTCGTTCTGAAGAGTATTAGCAGTGGTGGTGGTGGTGGTGGTGGTAAAGACGGCCCATACATCCTCCTCCTCATCTTCATCCTCATCCTCATCCCCCTCCCCAACCTTAACCTCTACATCCGTCTCTTCGTTTTTCTCTCCCCCTTCTCCCTCGGCCACCACCATCACTGGACTCCCTCGTAAACCCTTCACAAGCATCTCCTCTAACGCCTTTTCTTGCACCTCCTTGACCACCTCCTCGGGGAGCGGCGCTCCTTCGTAGGTGAAGTCCCACGATTTGTTGCGCAGCTTACCGCCAGCGGCAGGCGAAGTCAGTATTCTGCCTCGACTCGTATCGTTAATGTGCACGTTGAGCCTCAGAACGTCGTCGTTGTTCGGAAGCGCCACGTAGTCGTCCGTCAGATCGATATCTCCGTCAACCTCGCCATCGGCTGCATTGACTTTCACCGTGAGAAGCTTTACGTCAATCTTCAGGGTGTAGGAGAGGAAGACGTAGAGGTGGAAGGGCAGGATGCGGGCCACGGAGGACACAATCTTGATGGAGGTTCTGCTAGAGTAGAGGCTGTTGATCTTGATGGATATTTTGTAGGTCCTCCGCCCTGATGCCTCGCCTCCGGGGGTCGTGAGCGGGTTGGCCCGTATTATTTTCAAGCAATTTTTGAAGTACTCCTTCGAAGCATCTATCCCCCTGTAATTCAATTTGTGCACTGTGATGAGATAGCCCCGTTTTATTGAGCGGAGGCGAAGGCACAGGAGGTTTTGGATTTTCTGGTTCGACGCGACGTGGTGCGCAGTCAGGCTCGACTTGGGAAGAAAATTTTCAACGAAAGAGGAAGACAGGGAGTCCGGGCAAGTGGTGGTGGAGAGCAGGATCCTAGTTGTCACCGCGTGAGGCGAAGAAGGGGTCGTGTGCAGAACTGATAGCTCGTAATTAGAAGAAGAAGAACGGTACAATAAAGCTAACCCCAAATCCTCTCTCACCTTTCACAAACACCAAGCTCTTGCCCTTTCCCCCTCCCTCACTGTCGTTGAACATCAAGTACTGGCGCTCGTCCTTGGCAGCGCCGTCATCGTCGCCGTTCTTCGAGTCCCGCCGCGAGTGCTCCATGAACTGGGCCCGCGTCAGGAGAGAGATGTGCTCCGTTGCCAGGTTATTTCGACCATCTTCCACAGCGGGCAAAGAGGCAGAGGGTAGAGTAGCAGGAGGAGTTTGAGGCGGCGTTGCGCGGGTGGGGGCCTGTGGCTGAGGTGCGGGGGAAGATAAAAAAGGCGAAAGCGGAGGGTAGGCCGCCATCGCTCGCAACCAACAGGCGAGGCTTCACTTTCTCAGTCTTTCCCCAAATCAGACCAGACCTCCTCCCCAAACCATACTGCCCATAACAGTTGCGGACCTTGATCAAAGAACAACTGTGGACACATGCCGAAGTTCACAAAGAAAGCGGCGCCATCGCCGATAAATAACATACGAGCGAGTGAGTGCAGCGTGCAAAGGCAGTTCGCGACCGTGCAGGCCGAACCCCTAGTGTTCTATTCCACGGCCGGAAATTCCAGACCTCCCCTTTCTGTAGGGGCTACTTTCTTGTGCTCTCCACAAGTTTCGTGTGAATATTGGCGTGTCCGAGTAGAACAGTGTCTATATTATGGCCCTTGCGTGAAATTCCGTCGAAGTCATGAATTAATTCCTTCACAATAGTTAATAATATCACAGCGGCTTCTTCGTCCCCCAGCATCATATGCTAACCCCTCCTCCCCCCTCCCCCTCCCCCCTCCCCCCTCCCCAGGATTAACCGACCTGAAGGCCGAAAAGGAGCTCCTGGTATCCTCCATAAACCAGTGTCAGTCCGAAAAAGCCGAAATAGAAGACACTCTCCCAATCCTAATCGAGCGCCTCATCAACATCCACACCTCCGTCGAGGACATGTGCAACGAGCGCTCTACCTACGACAAAGCCATCCTCGAGCTCGAGGATACTTACGCGATGATATTCGAGGGGCAGACTGAGGCGCTTATGGACAACCCTGAAGGGAAGCTTCAGATGAGGAACGGGAGCGTAGCCATGGAGGAGGAGGATGACGAGGAGACGGCGGCGCTCAAGAGAGAACTTAATTCGAGGGAGGCGAACCACGCTGTGGATATGCTGTAATTAAGGTGGGGGGTAATGTCTTGTTAAATATAATTGAATCCGTAACTGGAATTTGTGTAAATGAAGAGAAATGCATATTATTCCGTTTTCCAAAGGCCAAACACATCATTAACTGTGTTCTTGTCTTCCTCCTTCCTACTTGGTCGCGTCGATCTGCATCTCGTTGTCCCAGTTTCCTCCGAACGGGGCGGCGTTGGGGTCGGCGTCGAGGGACCTCTTCTTCCAGGCGGGGAGTTCCTCCTCCTTGTGGCCGTGCCCGTGGTCGTGCCCGGTGTCCTCCTTCTTTCCGTGATCGTGGCCGTGCTGCGGGTTAAGGGGGGTAAGGGGGAGGAGGGGGGGGAGGAGCAGTAAGTAATGGAGCAGATTGGGTGGGACCCCACTGTGGCTCACGTCACGCTCACTCTCACCTCATGCCCGTGATCGTGGTCATGACCACACTCCTCCTCCTTCTTCTTGCCGTGATCATGGCCGTGGTCGTGTCCAGAGTGGTCGTGGCTCTCGTGCTCCTTCTCCTTGTGCTCGTGTCCGTGATCGTGTCCCGAGTGGTCGTGGCTCTCGTGCTTGCAGTCCTCAGTGTGCTCATGTCCGTGTCCATGGTCGTGCCCCTCGTCCTTCTTCTTCCCATGGTCGTGTCCGTGGTCATGTCCCTCCGCGTGGTGATCGTCCGCGTGGTCGTGGTTAGCCGTGCAGACCTCGTGGCCGTGCATGTGAGCGTGCCCGTCTCCCTCGGCGACGCTGTTTCCTGCCTCCAAGTCTTTGATGGTATCACGGAGGCCGGCAATGTACGAGCGAACGATGACGGACTTATCCATTGGTAAGGATGATAATACTTCCTTTACAGCGGCTGGGATGGGTGGAGGAGGCATGATAATATGCTGACGATTCTGTGGTGACGAGAAGGGAAATAGCGAGGGAATTAGCGCACTTTTCTACGGTCCGTCTCCCCCGTCTCCTATTATGTCGCGAACCTTTAGAGCCATTTAAATTCTTTCAACGCCGCGCAAGCGTTCAAATCGTTGTCGAAACGTTCATTCTACACCATATGAGGCGCCTCGATGGTCCCTAAATGGCCAACGACGTTCGTATGCTGAAAATACTTACACTTCTCAAAGGCTTCCAGAGAAATGTCCAGAAATAAATGTTCCTTGGTCACTCATCAATACGTCGCCGATACACTAAACTGCCAATTATTCCGCCCCTGCTTATCATTCGCCTGTCATAAAAGCTTCCAGAACTCGACGCCCTGCCCCCCGCTAAGCTTAACATCCCCAGAGCATCTCCTTCCTCTTGTAAACAGCTATTTCCCACCTTACCCATCAAATTATCTCAACTCCGTCCGTAAATCCTGAAGCTCCGCACCCACCGACCACCTCTTCCCTCCTTCCTCAATGGACGACGCTCTCTCCTCCGTGATTTCGGAGGTAAACCGCAGCAGTTCCTCCTCCCCGAGCGGCGCCTCACAAACGGCCGACGCAGATCTCTTCAGCTCCATCCAGGCCGCGTCGGCTGCTTTCAGCATCAAGGGCGGCGGCGGCAAGGCTAAGAAGAAGAAGAAAACGGGTATGGGGTTGGACGTTAGGAGTAAGAAGTTAGACGGGGAGGCCAACTCCAAGACAGAGTGGGGGAGCGCAGTCAAGGTCAAGGAGAGGACAAAGATAGAGTCTCCGATGTCGAGGGAGGCCACGGCCAACACTATCGACGAGTGCGAGAAGGCCATCTCGGCGATAAGCGCCGAAGTGGGTCTTACCTCCACCTCCGCGGCCGCCCAGACAGCCAGCAAGCTCGCCAAGAAGAAGAAGCTGTCGAAGTCCTCCTCGTCCTCCTCCGGCTCAAAGATCGTGGTGCCCCCGAGAGCGTCTCCCGCGACCGCAACCCTGCCTCCCACTCCGCCCTCAAACGCGTCGAAAACATCGAACACCTCGAACAGACAGCAGGTGAGAGGGGTGAAAGGGTGAAAGGGTGAAGCGCACGACGAGCTGGGGATATCGTCTGGCAACTCGCACGATTCTAACTCATGAACGCCAATCCTCTTTATGCGCAGAAAATACGACAGCAACAACAACAACCCAATTCCTCCTCACAACGCACTCCCATTCCTATACCACGAACCCAACCAAATCTCCACCCTCAAGCCATAGATCCCCGAACTGGCGCCGCCCTCGCTGGCAGCGGCGGCGGCCCCTCCTTCTCTGAGCAGCAGAAGGACAAGCACCTCTCCTCAATAAAAAAGCTCTACATTGCTTCTTCGCCGGCCGGGCAAAATTCGAACATCTCCTTCGAAACTCACCCTGACAACACCGTCAACTGGCGCAACAACGCTTCAGCCTACTCAAAAACAGCCGACGGCTCGACCATCACCGTAAAACCCGACGGGAGGGTCATATGGAACACGGCCCCGTTTTTCAACAAGGGCAACATCACGCCTAGGGTCAATGTCTTCTTCGGCTGCGGGGGAGGCAACGGGAGGGACGAGTACATGAGCAGGTGAGAGCTGCGCGAGAACGGAACGTACCGATGATGTAACAAACTGCTTCTCCATTTCTAACGCTGTAAACAACACCCTTCTCGGTCGTCGCAGGATGATCGCGGACAGAAGTTTAAAAATGGAGGATATATGCAGGGATAGGGCTTTGCCCACCAAGGGCGTGCAATTGCAGGTCAACGAGGAGGATGGGGAGCTGAAGGTAAGAAACGAAGAGGTCGATTACATATGTTTACTATAATCCAACAGCCTCCGTGCTTTACAGGTTGAGTATGCTCCTGTGGAAACGCAGAACATCAACAGCACAACAAAACGGAAGGCGAGGGATAGATTCGTCACAGCTGCTGAAGCTGACGTCGACGCTGACGTTGATGTTGATGGAGGAGAGGAAGCGGACCAGGAAGAGGAAGTGGAAGAGGAAGACGACGTCCCGAAATCATACGCCGCCATCCACAGGGCCCAGGAGGCGAAGGCCACTGCAATCGAACTCATCGCCGCTGCCGGGGGCTCTTATGCGATGAAGTATTTGTGGCGTCAGGTGAGGACGAAGAGTAGCCGAGTAGCCTCTTCTTCAGCTGGACCCCGTCGCCACACAATTAATTCTAACTCGTCTTCAACACAGAGTCAGATAGAACAGCTCAGGCAGGAGAAGAAGGAGGGAAAGAAGGGCGATATTTTGGAGGACCGCGCTTCGGCGGACTCGCTTAACGGCTTCTACACCAGTCTGAAGAATCACAAGATCCACCGCGATCGGAGGGTGTTCGGAAAGTTCCCTGGGGCGGGCTGCGTCAAGCCGGGAGAGGCGTGGGAAGAAGGGCTGAAGGAGCGGAGGCGAAGAGGGAAGAAGAAGCAGAGGAGGAGCGG
Source organism: Triparma verrucosa (assembly GCA_030267905.1). Taxonomy (NCBI): domain Eukaryota; class Bolidophyceae; order Parmales; family Triparmaceae; genus Triparma; species Triparma verrucosa. The sequence continues at coordinate 7,752 of BRXX01000164.1, forward strand.
CACGGAGCGGCAAAGAACGGACAGCGAACTTAGCGCCTGCGTGGAGGTAACCAAACCGAAGCGGAGGAAGCACGCGCCTGCAATCGTCAGAGTGACGGTCAGGTTCAACGAACCCGGAAGCGGGAAGAAGAAGAAGTGCTGCTGTGAGATCGACACGAGAGCCGCAATGTGGGAGCTTTGCGAGGGCGTGAGGCGAGTCACCGGCGTCAACGTGCTCTCCTTGGTCAGCAAGGTAAGCTGTCGTTTTGTCAGTCAGACAACGTTTTGCACAAACTCACCACTTCGCTCTCTCGTCGGCTCGTCGCAGAGGCTCCAGGGAGTCGTCTCAAGCCCTTACGACATCGCCGATGGCGACGTCATCTACGTCGGCGTGGAGGAGGGAGGGATCGGGGAGTCTGCTCTCGGAGGAACCTTTTCCATGTTGGGCAGGCAGCCCATGAGCTACATGCGCAGCGTCAGCCCCAACAGCTTCGGCCTGCCCGGCCACGTGCACGGCAGCGGGGATGAGACCAAGGAGAAGGAGAAGAAAACGAAAAAGAAGTTGAAGAAAAAGAAGCGAAAGAAGAAGGAAGCGGCCGTGGAGTATGACGAGAACGGGCACAAGGTCGTGGTGAGGAACGTCAGAAAGGTGCCAGTGCAAAAGGCCGAGGCGGCGGCCAAAGGAAAAGGCAACGACAAGGATAAAGAAAAGGAAGGCAACGGAGAAGGCACGGCGGAGATTCTCGGGATGACTCAGAAGACGCGGCCCCAACGCTCCGCGAGGAAGAAGGTCGACCAGCAGACTCCGTCGCGCCAGCACCTGAAGCAGATTTTGCACAACTCCCCAGGGGCGAGGATAAAACGGAGCGCCGAGAGGGGCGCGAAGCTGCTCGTGGACTTTAGGAACCGAGGCGGAAGGGTCAGCAAGAAAGAGGTCGAGGAGGAGGAGGAGGAGGAGGAGGAGGACAGCCTATTGTCAGATGACGTTCCGGTGATCAGGGTCAACCTCTTTTGAAGGAAAAAAATGTAGATTGTTAAATTATTCAGAACAAAATGTAATATCCGATGTTTATCACTCCCCTAGTCAGAAACCAATGTTATGTGAAGGAACGTTTTGTGTTATTTCTCTTCCTTGCGTCTTTTCAGCCTGCCAATAAATTAGTTGTAATCATCTAATCATTCAGCAGGCGTCATTCAGCTGCCCGATTCAAACGTTGTCGTTGTTTTTAGTTTGAATCGAAGGCTCGCTACACAAGTAAGTCAGTAGAAATCAACGTCCCCCCTCAACACTGGCTTAGCTGCCTCAGCACTTCTTGAGCTCGTTCATGTTAGTGCCTTGCACAGGCACGCCGTGGATCTTGAGGCCGCCCAAAGCGGTGATGTCACCCCCGAAGTTCTCCTCGACGAAAATTGAGAGGCTCGACACGCGCTGGAACTTGACGTATCGGACCTGCTTCTCAATTCCTCCAGGATTACTTATCTCCGCCTCGGTGAGTTCGAACTGTGGTGTGTGGTGTGGTGTGGTGTGAGAACCTGTTGTCATGTTAGTTTTGATGTTACGGTCACGTCAAGGCAGCCCTCACCTCCTCCGTGGGCTCCACATCCTCGCAGTCCGAGAAGCCCATAGAATCCCTATTAACAAAAACCTTAATCAACCTAGGCGCAGTGCTCACGTCGAAGCTGGTCGTATTGAACCCGAAGAACTTCAGCCCGTGCACCTTCACGGTCTCGTTGAAGACGACGTGGATCATGAGCTGCTCGTCGGCGTCGGAGACTAGGGCGAGGCGGTCGTCGCCTTGGAAGAGGTTCTCATGGGTGTTGCTGTCCTTTTCGTTCAGGCAGTAGCAGTCACCCTTTGCTACTAGGGACGTTATGTCTGTGGTAAATTGATGTAAATTGATGAAGTAAATTGATGTAATGTGAGCTGTAGTTAAATGGCGTCAATGTTCGTCGCGTTAAATGAATCGAAAATAGACTTCAAACTTTGAAAACTGACCGGAGAGTCCATAGAATGAAATTAGAAGGCTCAGATATGATTAAATAACGCGACGGACTACATTAAAATTCTCAAACCTGACGTATCTTACCTCTAAGAGTGCTGGTGTCAATTGCTGGGGCGGCTTGCTGCTCCATGATTGAGAGGTGGGCAATTGAGGGTGATCATGCCTTTCCAGGGATAATGACACTTTTCTCCAATTTGTATGCATCTTTCACGGCTCACGATGCCAGCCGTTCCCACCCTCCCCCGCCTGTTTCTATCAAAAAGTGCTCCCCTGGTAGACGTTGGAGATCGCCTGCGGTCCCATTTCAAGAGAGAAGATGATACCGTGATAGCGTCTCTGCAGCCTCTCCTCTTGGCTTCAAAGACAAGCCTAGAAAGGAGCCCAAGTACGTCATCATTCACTAATAACTTTGTTCCTATGACTCCTCTATATGATTTTCTGCAGTCTCAGGTAGAAGGAGAGACTGAAGTCGTTAAAACATCACGTAAGAACAAAACACAAAAATGCCACCACTAAAATAAAACTGCCACCACTAAACCACCCAAATTCACGCCATTCGTCGCAGGTAAACCGCACCACCTCACGTACCGCGTCGAGGACTTCATCCAGCAGGCCGCCTACGCTCATTTCCTCGAGACCGGGACTCTTATTCCCTTGAAGAAGCTCCCCAAGGGCGTCAGCGACGAGGAGGTGAGAGAGAAGGAAGAAACGTGTACCATTCATGGTAGCTCCTTTTCGTCGCGCGCAGAAGAACGTTATTGTTAACTCGTTCGCTCTCTTCAACTCGCAGTACCTCGGTGGCATCATGGCCTTCTGCAACTACGACATTCAGCGCTACGTCGTGGGGAGGGCCATCGAGAGGGACACTTCCAGCGTGGAGATCTGCAAGGGTCTCGTGGGGGAGATGTTCGAGAAGTTCTCAGAGTTCGACTTCAGGAACGGGCCCATCAGGAGGAAGTTCGACGGGATCAAGTACGCTGTTAGGAAGTGCGAGAACGTGCTCTACGAGCTGGCCGTCACGGAGAGGACGAAGGTCGAAGAGGCCGTAGAGCCGGCTGCGAAGAAGCAGAAGTCTGACCCTGAAGCTGCTGCGAGTGGGGAGGCCAGTTTCCTCGACATGAGCGAGGTGAGAGAGTGCGTTCTCCTGCTGACAACTTCTCCTAAACCTTTCTTTCTAACGTCATGAATGAACACCCCTTCCTTTGCGACTCGCTTGCAGCTGGCTGCCATAAAAACCCGCTACGAAGGCTACGACGCCACCCGCGAGCTCGTCATAAAGAAGTGCCGCGAGATCCAGAAGGCGGCCAAGAACTCCATCTTCGCCATGCACCGCGGGGACTTGAAGAAGGCCAAGAGGTGAGAAGCTGAAGAGGCCATAAAAAGGGCAAAGCAACAACTCATTCTAATTCGTCACAGCCTCATCGAGACCTGCGAGACCGTGGGGAACGAGATCCTCGTCACCATCAAGGACGAGCCTACCCTCAGGCAGGGCTCCTTCTCCAACAGCCTGGAGGAGTACGCGGAGGCGCTGCTTTTCTGGACCTGGCTGGACAACGGGACCGTCATGACCTTCGACGACTTCAAGAAGATCGAGATCAACGAGGAGGAGTACCTGGGGGGAATCTGCGACCTTTCTGGCGAAGTGGGACGTGTCGCGGTGGTTTACGGCACGAAGCGCGACCAGGAGGGAGGTGAGAGCTGCTAAACGTTGACGCAAAATACTGGTGCCGCTGCCACCCCCAATCCAATTCTAACTCGTCGCTTCTCTTCCTCGCCTCGGTCGTAGTTCAAAAATGCCTCGACACAAACTTGTCCATCCTCATCGGCCTCGAGGGACTCTACCTGCCGGGGAAGCTTTCCAAGAAGATGGACCCGCTTAAGCAGTCCGTCCAGAAGCTCGAGACCGTGCTGTACGAGCTGAGCCTAATCCAGAGCAAGGGGGGAGGGTTCGTGAACATGAGTAGCGCGGAGGCGCCCAAGGAGGAAGAATAAATTTATTTATAGCATTTCATTTCATTTCAACAGCGCTTGCGGATTTTTACCTTCATTCCGGTGTCTTTCACCTTGGCCTGGCGCTGTTTCCCCTTCTTCTTCTTTTCGCCGTCATTCTCCTCTACGCCATCCACTATCGGTCGGGGCTTCACCATGATGGAGTACCTTGCGAATGATTCGGTCTCGATATTTTGCCCGTGAGGAAAGGGAAGAGGGTCGTTGTCGGGATTTCGATTGACGAATCTGCGGCGGTGTTAGAAAAAGAGGTGGAGTCGGCAGCAGCAAAGTTACGCTCACCTCGTGGCCGTCATAAATTCAGAAGAGAAGACAGGGGTGCTACATAGGTACACTCGCTTGTTCAGATTTCTAGTGGCCAGGACTTCGCCGCTTACGTGCTTTAAATCCAATGCGAAGCCATTCTCTAGCGATATGTTGGGGAATATTCGAAATTGAGAATCGTCCTTGCACTGCTCAAAAACGCCGCCACGGTTGAAATGTCCGAACGTCTGCCACGTCTTGAAATCCATAGTTGTATCAAACGTGAGGGGGGGCTCCGCCTTCCAAAGCGCGGACGGTGAAGGGGGTGGGTCGAGAAGTGTTAAACTGATTGCGTCGATGTGTAAACTGAATTCGTGTGCGGAACCTTTAGTGTTTGTCATGCCAACCTGTCTCAGAGTCATCGTAAGGACGTTGCTATTTTGGAAGACAAATTTACGCCATCCCGTGGGCTGAGGAAACATACTTATCGGAATGTCGAGGCTCTTCAAAGTCGACAGCTGAAACCCTTCCGTTAGGTCGACTCTCACTGAAACTGCGGCGAGCAAAGTGAGACTAGGAGGAGCGACTCATCGTTCGTTTGTACTTATAGTGCTCACCTAAACGTTCAACATTGTAGTCCAGAAAAGCCGACGCAACCCTAACAAAAAGCATATCTTCGGTGGGGTGCAAGTACCATTCTGGGTACAACAACCATTCCGGAGATCCTGGGTCCTCCCACCCTAACTCTCTCTCTCTCTCTACGTCCCACAAACTTTTGGGTATATCGAACATGATGGTCTCACCCTCGACGTAGCCAGAGCCCTGGATGAGATCCTGTGACTTGTAGATTATGCAACTTGTGGGGAAGGAATCTGTGTAGCCTACGAGTACGAGAGTTGTATGGTCGCTGACGCACATTTTATGAATAGAGAAATTCTTCTTTGTCGGCAGCATCTGAATGTTGGTTTTGTACGGTGAGAGAGACCCAGTCTTGTCGAGCTTAAATACGTTGAGGAATCGATTGTTGGGTTTGTCGAGGGAGAGACAGAGCGGTACATCTCTTTCTCCGGCCGTCGACGAGAGGACGGTCCAGTCCGCAACAGGGCCGCCGCTTTTCCTGGATGAAAATACTGAGGCTTGAGTATTTAACATGTCGCAAAGGACATTAAAATTCCGCCAGTGCACGAAGTGAGACTGTATCTTTTTCAAAGCGGCCTGAGGATCCGGCGGGATGCCAAGCTTGAAGTGGCGAAGTATGTGGGATACGTTGTCACGGCTCAGCATCAGGTCAAACATTGTTTTCGAGCAGATGGCGACCATGCCGTAGCAGCCAGGAGAGAGGAATGTCAGGAAGAGGTGGAGGAGAACGGATTCGGGGAGGGTTGAGAAGAGGGGAGTGGAAGAGGTTGTGGAAGTTGTGGAGGTTGTGAAAGTTGTAGTTGTGGCGGTGGAAGGCTTGCCGCCAGTCGGTTTTGCTTTCGCTTTGGAAGGTTGTCGAAGGGATGGGGTTGGGGAGAGGCCAAGCTCCTGCGAGTACAGGAGGGCACCGTCAGCCACAATGTACTTTATAGTCGAAGACGGCGCCTTCCATGAGGAAATCTCGTCGACGTCCGTCAAGACGGCGTGGGACTGAATACTCAGAGGCGGTAGCGCCTTCTTCTTGTGCGACTTGCTTGCGTCGTTGAAGGGAAGCGCGGAGCCAGGAGCCACCGTCTCATGAAGAGGCTTCATGGAATGATCGCGCTTGCACCGCTTGTCTGTGCAACCGAGCGGCAGGAAGAAGTGAGCAGCGCAAACCAGGCTCTCGTTGCCAGCAGTGGTCGACCAAATGTGCACCGGAGCAGAGCCACACGATCGCACAGCCTGCTGCAGCTGCTTCAGTGGCAAAACATTTGAGGGAGGAGGCGCCGGCAGAGATTGGCTTGCTTGCTTGTTGTCGTTGCGGTGGTTAGTCCTTCGGCCCATGACTGTGTCGGGAGGATCTTCAGAAGTTGTGGGAGGATCTTCAATTTGGACTCGCGAACGTCGAAATTCCTGTCGTTCGTTTTTGGATCTGTTTCAAACAGTTTATCGGTTTTGGTCATATTCTTCACTTTAAGACCTCTAAGAGGAATAATTTGACAATTATAAAGACAAAAAAATGTTTAGAGAAATCTTTTTTGACAAAAAATTCAAATCATGTCTTTGTCCTTTTAATTGCGAAATTCCTTTTCTTAGAGATCTCGAAGTAAAGAATATGATCAAATTTAAGAACAAATAAAAGTTCTTTAAAATCACAAAAGAAGGCCTTATTTTGAAAAGTCTACAACATTTTTGAGCTATCAAAGGCCTTGGAGTGAAGAATATGACCAAAACTGACCACTAAAATCCCTCTGACGTGAGATAAAATTCTCTTGAAAGTTTTCACCCCGTTTTCTGCTGCTGTGAGCGTCCGCTGCTTCTAGCCTTGTGTGTGAACAATATTGTGATAATCTTACGCTCCCTCAATAAATTTGCAAATAACCCCTCCCCAAAGTAATTAATTTAATCAAATAGCTCGTTGCTGTGAATTTTTACGTCCTCGGCCTTGACGCCCGCCCGCTCGAGTATGAGCCGTGTTTCAGGAGTCGCCTCAAAGGGAATTACAACAAATGGGCTGCCCCCCACGCTCCTCCTCCCGCTCGCACTCACTGCGCTCATGAGCGTCCCCGCCATCTGGCTCTCGATGAATTCTCCCATCTTCATCTTGCTGACCTCGGCCCACTGCTCCTCAAGTTCCTCCCTCTCCTTCCTCAAGCTCTCCTTCTCCTCCTTGAGGTCCTCCGCCCCGCTCATGTCCAGCACGTTGTCCGCCGGCGCCTGCCTCTCGTCGAATATCGCCGCCTGAATAATGTCGTCCTGCTGCTCCACGATCTCCTTCAGGTCCTTGATTTTCCTCTTGAGCTTCTTGATGGCCTCGCTTTCGTCCATTTTAGCCAGGGCCTTCTCCTCCTCCTCCTCCTTCCCCGAAGTTTCGATGATGATCCTCTGGCACTTCTCCTTTAGATCCAGCAGCTGCTTGAAGAGCTCCTCGGAGACGTTCGTCTTGAGCCAGTCCATGGGCATGTTAAACCTGTCGTGCTCGACGGCCAGTTTGCCGACCCTGCCCTCCTCGGCGATCTTGCTGGTTCTGATTTTCTGAAAGTACCTGAAGAAGAGTTTAAGACAATTACAATTAGATGTTGGCGCTGGACATTTTCAACATCCGCCAGACTCCCTCACCTATTGATCGTGTCGAACTTGTCGACCAAGTCCTGAATCTCAGCGTGCATGCTTCGTAAACTCTGGCGCAGGTCGTTGTTCTCTTCCAGCAGCTCCAGATTGCGCATCTCCAGGGACGATATCTCCTTGGTGTAGAACGCGGTCTTGTCCCCCTTCGCCTTCTTTCCCCCCAGGCTCCCCGCCGCGGCGAAAGCCTTGTACTTGAAGTCCTTCGTCCGCTGGTTGCTGAGCGTCTGCAGCTGCTTCTGCAGCCTCGCGTAGTCGTTCTCCCTCTTTCTGCCGGCGGCCTTGTACTGCTCATCCCTCCCGCTCAGCCTGACGTTCAAGCTGCGCAGCTCGTCCCTCTCGTTCACCAGCCGCTGCTTCTCCTCCCTGAACTGCTTCGACAGCGACTCTAGCTTCACCCTCGAAGACGCCGACTCCTGCTCCAAAGTGAAGAGGCGGGTTGATGTCTGACTGACGGTGGAGTTCAGTGCGTCCTTCTCCACCCTCAAGTTGTGAATCTCCGCACGGCCCTGTTCCACTTCCGCCTCCGTCATCCTCTGCTTGGAGGCCAGAGCACAGATGAAGTTCACCGTCTCGGAGCCGAGGCCGGAGAAGTCAACGTTGAAGGCTGCGGCAAACAAAAACACGTTTATAATAAGGGGTTAGCCACAAGTCAGGGTAGAATAAGATCGCCGACCTTATTCTTCGTCAAGCTTCAATCGCACCTCCTACACTCTCTGCTATAGCACTCAAGCCCTCCTTCCCTGAAACGGCAGGCGTCTTGCTCTTCCCCGGTGTCTTCCGGTCGACCTTGCTCCTGAGGACATTCTCATCGACGTCCTGGAAGACCTTAAACGGCTTGGAGCGAGATAAGCTCTCGCTCGCCTTTGAAGTGGGCCTGCTGTGCGAAGGGGGGCTGAACTCCATGACTTTTGAATTTGAGCCCAATTTGAGAAGGTTGTAGGCGTCCAGAGGTTGATTGAGATTTACGTATGCAACCTTAGTGCAACGTAGGTAGCCGCAGTTTCCTCGTAGTAGTCAGCGAATCAAAATTAACGTCTGAATTGGCAAGTGAAAAAATTCCCCCCTGCACCCCTCCTGGCAAATGAACCCATTGCCAAACAAAACTCAAGGTCGTTCCTAACTCCATAGACTTTACCTCAACCTTTCTTGCATACACATACCTCCCTCCCCACTTGATAGATAATAAATAACTGTGTGTTGTCAAAATGTCCTCTAAACCTCCTGCCTCCAAAAAGCAAAAAACCACCATCGCTTCGTACTTTAAGGTCCTCGATCATCCCATCAACGCAACGCAAGATACACCGACTGTCACAGACGCCTATAATAAGAACGAAATCGGCGATGACGTCGAGGACGATGTCGAAAATGACGCAGAATCAACCGATTCAGCCCCCTCAAAAGGCCCCTTGGTCCCCTCGTCGCGCCCCTGCTCCTCGGTCGCCTTGACCCTCCTCTCCTCCCGCCTCCACGCCCGCTCTCCGTACACACTGCCCCCTTCGATGGTGTCCGCTTCCTTTAAACGCTTCCGATCCCGGTCCCGCCCCATCCCTCCTCCCGCGAACGTCTACACTGCCGATGCAGCAGGAAAAGCGGTCACCCATCTAACTACCTCAGGCGACGGTTTGCTCCTATCCGTGGGCTACGCGTGCGGGCTGATCGAGGTTTACCACGTGGACGACATAGAGCACAACGACATGAACGTTCCCTTCAAAAAGAAGTCCAAATCGAGCAAGGCATCTTCTTCACCCCCACCGCACCCCCTCACCCCGATAGCGCAATTCCTCCAATTCAACCGCGCGAGAATATCCTGCATAGCCTGGGATCCCACTCTCGACGTGACCTACGTCTCCTACGTCGGCAGCCTCCGCATAGCAGTGATAGACTGGAACACGTACCTCTCCTCCTCCGCGTCCAGGCCCGTTCCTTACACCTCAAGCCTCGGAGTGAAATGCGTGCCCCACATCAACCAGACGACTTTCCCCAACGACAGGGACACCATGAGCTGCATACTGACGGTCCCCGCTAGCAAGTCCAGCAGCCCCATATGCAAGTCGTGCAGCTCGACGAAGTGCATCATCGCCGGTACGAAGTCGGGAAGTATTGCCTGCTACTGCTTGGTGAGTGCAAACTACTTCGAGCTGACAACGCAATTTAATTTTGTTACTCCTCAAAACAATTCTAACTCTTACGATCCAGAGCTCTAAGCACCCCGCCTCTAAAAGTTGCCTCTGGACCACGAAGGTGAAATACGACGGCAGCATAAACGCTTACCCCAACCACAGTAACGAGGTCAAATCAGTCCACAGGCTCCTACATAATAACGTTTATTATGTCGCCACGTTCAGCGGACACGGGCAGGTCAACGTTTTCAACCTCTGCAAGATCAAGAAGGGAATGATGGGTAGCGCAACGAGCCCTCTCAAGGTTTTCACCGTCGATATTAGGGACGTATGCGCGGCGTTTCGGAATGTTGATTTTAGAGAGAATGGTGGTAATATTAGGACGATGCGTATTAGAGACGATGCGGAAAAGGAAAATGACGAGGTGGGGGGGGATTTCGTTTCAGCACGTTGCCTCGTCGACGATACAAGTAGCAAAAAGAGGTTTGAGTACGACAGCGTAGAAAACAACGTGCTGGGCTACGGCTTCAAGAATGTCATTGACGGTTTGGAGAAGGTGAGAGGCCGCGAGGATCGTGCGCGGAGATTGCTGCTGCCAACTTCTTCGTCGTTTCTAACGCTACGAACCCCCCTTCCGCAGCCTTCGTCGAAGCAGAACTCGCTCGACTTGACGTTCGTGCTGCTCAACGGGTGCGTGTATTCTGGAGCGCTGTCTTGCTCGCAGGTGAACGGCTCGGCAAAGTTCAAATTACGACTTGAGCACTGTCACGACAACGCCGAGGGTAAGAGGTACGCCGTGATTAATCATGTCGTCAAGCCTGCCATCGACGCGAGATACGTCAAGAGCATCCACAAGGGTCTTGCGGTCCTGCCGAAGGGCTACCTGCTGAAATACAAACCTCACGTGCCCATCAGCAAGTTGGACGTCACCAAGGCGCTGGAGGAGGAAGGGAGGGGAGAGTCCGAGTTCGACGGCGTCAGGAGGAGGCTGGAGAAGGAGAGAGGCGGAGTCGTGCAGCACTGGAAGTGGGGACACGGAGCGGGAGGTGGCGGGCGATACGAATGGAAGGTCGGTGACATCAAGTGCCTGGTGTCGGTGTGTGGTGGTAGATATATTGTTGTGGGCGGGGAGGAGGGTATGAAAATCTTTGGATGAAATGTTAAAATATGTATTTAGGTTCAAAATGCCAAACGAGCGCTTCCATTTTTAACTTTTACTTCTCACAACCTGGCCCTGATCTCCGAGACCCTCTCGCTAGCGTCGATGTACCTGGAAGCCTGAGGAGAGCAGTTCCTGCCGTCTTCGGTACACGGAAAGTTCTTCTCAGTGAAGGTGCCGGGCGTAGCCCATGAGCACTGCGACTCGATGCCGAGCTCGTTCTTGCCCATCTCGAGGCGGACGTAGCCCATCTCGCCCCAGTACTCTCCCCAAGAGTTTCTGATGATCCAGAATTGCTCACCGGTTTCTTCGTCGCTTCCCCAGCCCACGATGGAGATGATGTGATTGACCAATTTGTGGCTGAATTTGGTGTCCGTGTAGACGCCTCCAGAGTAGTCAAGAATGGGCTCTGCGTTGATTCCGCACGCTATGGGCCCACGGGCGAAGATCTCCGCCTTCATGTTGTCGGCCCCCTTGACGGTCCCGTACTCTGCGATGGTGGCGTTCGGGTACTCGTCGATCTCCGAGCACTCCACCCCGAAGGTGCTGCACGTCCTGCAGGTGTTGAGGGCGTTACAAGTGGTGTCGACGTGGTCGCAGAGGCCGATGGAGCTGTCGGAGCTGCAGGCCAGGTAGGGTTGGCACGTGTCGTACGGGACCTGTCCAGCCTTCTTGATGAACTCGTACGTGCCCGTGGCCGAACCACCGTAGCAGGAGCCTCCGAGGCGAGCTCCGCAGTTGAGGATATATTGCACACTGAGGTTAATGTCGACGGTGGCAGAGGGGCCACGGGCGATCTTGATGCGGTCGGCCAAAGCGGACAGCGCTCCGTGCGCCCAACAAGAACCGCAGTACTGAGGGATGTGCTGGTTGAGGCTCTTCGTGAGGTAAGACACGCCGTCTACGTCGCCCCAGGTGAAGCTGTCAGGAAGATCATCAGAGTCGAGGTACTCGTGAGGGAGCGGCTTCTCGTAGTCATTGAAAACCATGTGGTCGTCCATGACCTTGACGAGTCGAGGAGCGAAGCGACGAGTTAGTGAGCGAAGCGAAGAGTAAGTAAAATTAAGGGGCAGAATACTACCGGCACATTCTCAATGCTCACCTTATACTCGCTCTTGTAGGCCAAAGCCGAGGTGAACCAGAGAGCTAACAATAGAAACATCGATCTGTGTGGCGTGACATGAGGGGTTTGAGAGGTTAGTTCGGGTATTGTTAACACTCACGGGAAATAGGGAGCTCGGCAGCGAGGTAAGAATTTTAGCATTTGCTCCGTAAACCAAGTCCAGAAAAGATACAGGCGGCGGCTATATAAAAATATTCGCCTGTTAAGGGACAGAGCTACTCCGAGGACCCCCCCTTCGAAACTGGGAACTGTCATTCTTACGTTGAAAAAACTATTTGAGCTCGAACAATTCTCTGGGAATCGATTCAACAAGAAGGTATAACGCAACTTGGGGCTCAATGAATTCTAAAATCTGGTTTATGAAACACACATATCTGAGAGGCTGCGATCCAAAACATCATAGTCTTGCGATTAATCCAGAAGTTCGACACTATATTTTTTGGCGTCACCCACCCTGCTGGTTGTTGCTATTCCCTGCCCTTATTCTGAGCTGCACGTCGTCAAGATCCGAGCTAACCCTAACCCTCGCCTCTGTCAACCATTAATCCGCCTCAGATGTCCTTACAAGCGATGTCGCTGCATCGTTCACCTCTCGCTCATTCACCTCTTAGCAAAGGTTCGCCTTCAGCGCTGCAGTCCATGGGGCTGGCCTGCGGGACTGCGTTGGTCGCCGTCAATTTCACCCACCCCATCGAGACGGTCAAGACGCGAATGCAGGTCGGAGCGTTCTCCTTCTCCACCATGATGAAGGAGGAAGGTTTCGCGGCCCTCTGGAAAGGAATTCAGGCTGCGTGGCTGAGGGAAGCAAGCTACACCACCGTGAAGCTCGGCGGCTACGGGCCGATCCGCGACGCCCTCGGCGCCAAGGACAAGAACGCTCCGTTCTACCTGAAATTCTTCGCAGGTTCCTTGTCCGGCAGTATAGGGAGCGTGTTCGGGAATCCTTTCGATGTGATGAAGACCATGATGATGTCCAACTCTGGAAAGCAGACCCCACTCCCCGCCCTGATGGGGCAGATGTACAAGGACCAGGGGATAGCGGGTTTCTACAGGGGAATCACCGCGAACATTTCCCGTGCCTGCGTTCTTAACGGCACGAAAATGGCTTGCTATGATTTGATCAAGGGAAAGGTGAGGGAAAAGTGAGACTGTCAACTTCTACGCTGACTTGAATACTAACACCGACCCTTCGCTTTCGTAGGTTTCCGACAAATTTGGGTGGTCGAGAAAAGACGTCAGGTGCCAGTTCCTCTCCGCCACCGGGGCGGGCTTCTTCATGACCTGCACGGTCAGCCCTTTCGACAACATGCGCACTAGGCTCATGAACCAACCCACAGACGCCAAGATTTACAACGGCATGATCGACTGCGCCAAGAAGACCCTCAAGCAGGAGGGGCCGGCCGCCTTCTACAAGGGCTTCTTCCCCATCTGGGGCAGATTCGCCCCGCAGGCGACGCTCCAGCTCGTCATCATGGACAACTTCTTGAACTTGATGGGTTTCGACACAATCTAGATCCTGGACGTGGGATAAAAAAATATTAGCAAGATTTGAAGTAGTTGTTTGATAATTAAATGTGGTTCTTTGAATTCATTCTTCTTAAACTAATGCCTCGCTGCTAAAAACCCACGAGCGTGTCCGTGCTTGACCTTTTTCCCGTTCATATCTGCCGGCGTCTCGTAAAATCCCATTATTTCGTGACCGTTTGTGTGCTGCTGGTAAAAGAAACCATACTTCCCCTGCTCGTCGCACTTCTTCGCCCCGAACTGCAGCAACCAATTCAGTGGGCGGTTCTTTTCGTCACCGTTCAAGTCGATTTGAGAGTAGTTTGCTCCCTCAACAAAATTGAATTGTTCCTCCATCTGGAAATTGCTGACTACGTTGAATATGGCAGGGGCTGCCATCGGCGCCATCATCGGTATTGAGCTCTGCGGCGTTCCGCACTGGGCGCAAAACTTGCCAATAAACTTTAGCCCACAGTTCACGCAGAACGGTGCTCCGCCAGTAGTACCACCAGTACCCCCTAAACCTCCCATTGTCGTAGCTCCCAGTCCCACAGCCACCGCTGGCACAGCAATTTCTGCTTCTGCGTTGACCAGGCCACTGCTACTTCCCCTCTCGTACATCAAATTTGACGGGTTCCACATCCACATGCTTTGATCGTGTCCGACGTAAGTTCGGTCGTCGCCGTGCGTGAAGGCAATATTAGGGTTTCGATTACAATCATTCATCACAGCCTCCTCTCCGTCTCTGTTGACTCGCGGCACGCTCCCAGGGTAACCCCCGATGGGGGAGTTGGCAGCAAGGTATCGTACAGAGAGCCCGCCCCCTTTCGAGGTGTGTAAGTAAGTTACCCAATTAGAACCGTTCCATTTCTCCACGCGAGGGTTCGTTCCGAAAGATTCACAGTTCGTGGTGAGGCAAACGCAGCGAACTATGTCCACGTCCGCAGCGAACTGGAATTCGACGAGGCGACAGCCGTTGTGTAAATGCTTGCCATTCTCCCAGCAAGAGAACTCTTGCTCTGGCCACGTCCTCCCGTTCACCAACTTGTTGGGATCTTGGTTCCCGTCTAAGCGCGAGATACACGCAGGGCGTTAGAATAAAAATGCACTTTTAAATCCACGTGCGTCTCGTCTCCCTCACCTGGTTTCTGTGTGAAAGAAATCCTGCTCGCAAGGGGGGCAACATTTTTCCCTGATGCATCGAAGAGCCTGAGAGAACTCAGCTCGCACCAATGATTTACCTTTGGCTCCTCATTGGAAGCCTTAAGGTCAAGAGTTGCTCCGATGAAACAATATCGAGACATTCTTTCAAAGGTCCACTTCCAGGCTTCCTTCTTCTGGAACCCCCCCGCAAATCCGTCCAATAATTCCTCAGCAAGATGGAAAACGTCACAACCGCTTACACGGCTAACCTGGTGGGCAAGTCCAGTATATTTGTTAACTACCTCGAACTTAACCCCTCGTCGAAGGAGTACGTAAGAACAAGTTATTCGCGAGCTAGCTTCTTCACCCTTGTCTGCCGATATGCGGCAATGATGAAAGCTCAGGGCATTGTCAAGGGTTCTCGCGCCGTACATCTATTTTCCTGCAACACACTCCATGACCTTGCACTCCGCACTGCAAGTGTTCTCCTTGGGAGCGTCCCTGTCACTGTGAATTGGGGCGCGGACACGACAGAGCGTATTCTGTACAAGATCAGCAAAACGGGGGCTTCAGTTATCTTCACCGACGGCGCGTCTGCCGATAAATTCGAGTTCAGCAAGATCAAATTAAGCACCACAGCTGTCATCTGTAACGTAGACGAAGTGTTTGAAGCTGGTAACTTTGAGCCTATTCAGGAGTCTGAGTTTGTCTCTTTGGAGGGCAGCGACGTGAGGATTATCATCTTCACTTCGGGCACCACGGGCGACCCCAAGGGCGTGGAGTTATCCTACGACAACTACAAATGCAACGCCAAATCATTCACCGCGTTCTTGTTGGAGGAGGTTGGAGGAGTAAACAAAATCCCCATCTTCAACGTCGTCAACCCTATGCACCATACCAACAGCACCTCCATGACGGATTGGGCTCTGAGAACCAGCACGTCAACGCTGAACTTGTTCAGTCAGTACTCGACCAAGTATTGGAAATGCGTCAATGAGGTTGCCGAAGGAAGGGCCGAGAATAGCGAAGTCATCATGCCGCTGGTCTCGAGGCACTTCGACTTCTTGCGGGACCTGGTGAGTGGAGGGAAGTTACCTGTGGAACCTGCCGTACTGGAGGAGAACTTAAGCAAGTGTATTTTGCTGCTCGGAAGTGCCCCAGTGGGACCGACTACTGTCCAAACAATTCAGGGCCTGTGCGGAACTTTGCCCACTGTGAGGTTTGGGAGCACCGAGACGTGTTTGCAAGTCATGGGCACGCCCAAGCCAGGAGTGGCCAATGGCGAGAGGCTGGCAGCGTTCAAGAGGGGCTGGGAGCATAGCCGCAATGGCCAGGATCTTTGCGGCTACTACATCGGCCGACCTCACGATGGACTCACTGAGGTGATAATTGTCAAAAACTGCGAGAAGGGGAAGGACGGCTACATGGTTGAATGCGAGGCGGGGGAACCAGGATTGCTGGTGGTTAAGGGCGGAAACGTCATGAAGGGGTACGTATCAGACCCTGCTGCGACGGCCAAGGCCTTCGAAGAAGGCTGGTACGTGAATCTCGGCGACGTCTGCTTTTACTTCCCGGCGGGCGAAGGCGGTTCGTCCAAGGATGTCTACTGGCTGAGCAGGGAGTCAAATCTGATGATTCGCGGTGGCACGAATTACAGCTACGAGCAAGTTAACGCTGAGCTCACGAGCTTTTTGGAGAAGGAGTATCATTTGGAGAAGGGCAAGGTCGAGGTTGCTGTTGTCGGACTGAAGATAGACAGCGAGCATGAAGATAGCTGTTGCGTTACAATAAGTTTGTTCGACGAAGATGCGGACAGAGAAAGGTGAGTAAACATCGTTGCTGAGCGACGAAAGTATTCGATAAGTTACACTTCTTTATTCTAACTCGTCGCAGGGTTGAGGCCACCTTCTTGGACAGAGCTAAGGCGAGCGTTAGCAAGGGCGCTAAGCCCACCCATTTTATGTTCGGACAAATTCCAAAGACATTCAAGGGCAGTATTTTGACGAAGGATTTGGTCAAGAGGTGGGAGGCCGAGGTGGAAAAGAAGGGGGTTAAGCAAACAAGAAAGAAGAAGCCGCGTGTGAAATAACAAATCGAGTTTTGATTCTAAAGTTCTTGATAGCTAGCGTCAGGATTTTTGTCTCTGTTGGAGATGCGCTCGAGTTCGATTGCCTCTTCGATTATCATATTTGCGACGACCTTGGCTCCGATTGCAGCAAGCTCCATGGCACTGCCCGTGCTCTCAAATGCTGTAGGGTAGAATATCCCGTCAGCGAAGATCTTGAATGCGGTCGGGGGTGGCTGTTCTTCTAACGTGGGGCCGAAGTGAGGATACGCGCCCCCGTTGAAGGTCGAGGTGGGGTTGTCAGGGGTAACAGCGGCGGTCCCGCTGTCCCAGGCGTGAGCGGCGAGGATCTTTCCGCCTTCGAAAATTCTCTTAACCTAAAAAACCGAGAGTTAGTATAGTAGTGAAGGGTACGCTGAAGAGACGTATCTAGCATCTAGACAGCACAAACATTAAACGGTTCCTCACCTCCACCTCGTTCAGCACCCTCTGCGAGAAAATCTTGAAGAGCCTCGTGCCAGAATCTTCGCTGACCTTCAGCTGCGTAACAGAAAAAATTCCGCTCTCGCCGTACAGCTCGGTCGTGTCTTTACTGCTAGCGAAATATATGCTCTCAGGAACTTCGCCTTGGCCTCCGAACTCCTCGATTTTTACTCTAGAGGCTTCAATAACTGTGGTAACGGTGGTTATATAATCCGTGTTCGTCCTAGAATTATGAAACTCCTTCTTCGTCATCGTGACAGTGCTCTCTTCAACATCCTCAAATTCCCCCCCGTTATCAAAATACAACGGCATGAGAACACTAGGGTCAACCATGCTCTGAATTTTGAACTCTAGCCCACCCGCCTGCTGGAAAGGAGTCGCCATTACGACCGCATCGAAACCTCCAAGGAGTGACCCAGAGTCTGAGTAGACGTTGAAGGTCCAGGATTGAGGGTTGTAGACTATTAAACCGACTTTCGTGTTGAGCTGAAGGGAGTTAGAGCTCTCTGCGAGCTTCGAGAGGAGGCGGGCGTTGCCGCCTGAGACGGCAAAGAGGTCGCCGTAGACTATAGGGACGTGGGAGATCAGGGAAACGAGGGTGGGAAGGGTTTCGGTGGCGTGGTTGTAGTTTACTCTGTTGACGGCGGTGGAGAGTTGGGTGAGGAGGCGAAGGTCTTCGGAGGAGACTGAGGCTTTGTAAAAGTCAGAGAAGGAGCTCGTAAGGTACTTGGAGAGGTTAATGGACTCCCAGACTTGCACGCAGTCCGAAAACGTCGCGCCGGAGTTTAACTTAGGATACAAATCGTCCAGGCGAGAGGCAGCCTCTTTTACGTAGGCGAAGAGGGGGTTGAGGGTGTTCCGGTAGAGGAGAAATATCTCAATCTTTCGGTACGCGGACAGCAAGAAGGAGTTCGCAAATTTCGGGAGGTATTTGGGGAAATACCACGACTCGGGCAGGGTCTTGCTCTGCCTGAACACGAAAGAATCTGTCGCGGGATCGTAAATCCCGAAAGTGTTCTTTGGATTGTCCTCGCTGGGAGTTATTTTATCGAGATTCAGTTTCGAGGCGTAGGTGTGTATGTACTGGTTTCCACCGTAAGCTGCCAATTAGGGTCAGCGAGCCGTAAAGGAGGGGGCATTCGTGATTTTAGAAACGGCGGAGAAGCTTTAAGTGTCGACGCAAACATAGACTTACCTATGCTGGCTCCTAGTTCGACGGTAGCGACCTGATTATCGAACGTGACGTCGATCGATTTAACTCTACCGCCGACCGTGGACTGCGAATCGAATATAGTCGTCTCAAAGGACACATCCGATTCGGAGAGGAATTGAGACACGTACGTTCCCCCTACGCCTGAGCCGATTATCGCGATCTTTTGAGGGCGATGAGATTGTTGAGCGGAGGCGAGGGAGGGGTTTAGGAGGAGGAGGACGGTAAGGATTAGTATCGTCTGGAGGACGAGGGCGGTGTGGGTCGGGGAACGGTCGAGTTTGAACGAGCCTCTCTCTTTTTTGAGCCTCTTCATTTCCTTCTTCTCCCTTTTCTTTTCTTTCTTCTTTTCTCGTTTTTGTTCTTTTTTCTTTGCCTTTTCGGCATCATGTTCCCTCCTCGCCCTCTCCTCCAAGGTCTCCTTCGGCTTTCTATCCTTGACTTTCATAAACATCGCCGCAGGATCGGAAGACAACTTCCTACCCTCCTCCCTACGATCGTAAGCCTCCTTGTTGTTGACCTCAGGCTTGAAGGCACGAGCGGGCTCGTGGAGGATCGAGACACCCTCGCGGGCTTTCCCAGTTTTGGGGTGCTTGACGTTGGATTGTGAGTCGAGCTCGTTCCGCGGGCGCTTCTTACCAGATCCCTCAGGGAAAAGCGTGAACGGATCACCCGGCCTCGTCAGGTCAGCGTCCACCGCCGAGGAGGGGACTTCAGCGAGCTCCGAACCTCGCCTGAGAGCGTTAAGGACCTGGTCAGCGTCGTCCTGCTTCTTCTTCTCCTCGTTGACGCGGGCGGACTCGATGTCGCGCTCGACGCGAAGTCTGACCGCGGGGTTCCAAGGCGTGTACGATTTTTTGCTGGTTGTTATAAGTCGGCCCGCCATCAATGCTCCTGTCTGCCTATCTCGCGATGCTCCTGTCTACCTGTCTCGTGGTTATTATTCTTTTCGCTCCTTCGACCGCAAAAAGGCTCGTGAAAGAGATTGCGGTAGGTATGGTGATGTATAAATCGATACAGCGCGTTAGAGTAAACGCAAGTTTACCAAAGTGTCAGATATTGCAATATGGCTGACGTTGAGTAGAAAACGTTGCAATACAGGACGTTTATTTGAACCATCTCATAAATGGCCTGTCGATCTGGCTATTTATCTCATGGAAAACGTGTCCCCATCGATTGCCAATATAATAGTGAATAAAAACTGCCAGGCGCTACTTCAATTGCCAAACTATCTTCCACCGCTCTATAAATCATAATAACTGTACTGCTGTCCTACCGTCAGCCTCATAATCGTCACGTTGAAGGTCATTAAGGTCAGATCTCTCAGTACTAGCTGTCACCTTCCGGCGCCCCCCACATCAGCTCCTACTCCTATTGATTTCTCATCAAATTCGGCAACGCTTCGTTGATCCTTTATTTACAAACCCCCTAATCAACCGTCAAGAATCCACCTGTGCTACTCACACTGCCCTAATCGTCCTTAAAAAGCTCTATCCAATTGCCTCTGTCATCGAAATTCCCAATTCCTTCTCACCTGTTTTAAATTCATCCACCTTCTCCAATGTCCACGGATAGATCTCAGATACGCAACAAGTTCCTACGCACGATCGGGATAACCGACGAGGCGGCCGTCAGGGCTCCGGCGCCTGTAGGCGCGAGCTGCTTGGGAAATGTTAGGAGATGGAGCGAAGAGGTGAGGGAGTTATCGAGGAACGGAAGGAGAAGGAGGAATTGTTGAATGATGCACTCACTCGCGGATCCGAAATTATACACATTTCTTTGCAACTAACCCACCCACCCCAAACCGCCCCGCTGCACAGCTAAAATACACGGAGAGCCCAAAATCTAGCTCCCGCTTTAGCTCTCACTCTCGTTCCATCCCCTCCGAGCACCAGTACCCTCCTCCTTCCTCCGGTTCCTCTTCCCCCCCTCCCCCCCTCTCTTCCTCCTCCTACTCTGGCTCCTCCTTCGACTCCTCCTCCTCCTCCTCCTCCGTTTCGTACGACGCCCGTTCGGAGCCCCCCACAAGCATCGGAGCCAGCCCATCAACCCCCCCAACAAAGAGACTTCGTTCCAACCTCGCCTCCGAGAACCCTCACCTCATCTCCAAGTCCAAACGCATAACCTTCCACAACTCCGTCTCCGTCCTCCCCATCCCCCTCCGCACCGAATACTCCACCCGCGCTTCCTCCCTAATGTGGTCCTCCGCCTCTGAGTTATGGGAGAACGCTTCCCGCAACGCTCTAGAATTCGGCAGCGAAGGTTGGAACTGGAAGGAATGTCTAGAAGACGACCGTATGATATACTGGCGCAACGAAAAAGTTCACCCTGTACACTTCGTTAATTCGACGACGGGGCAACAACACATAGGTGGTGACAGTCGATGAGAATTGCACATAGTTCAAACACAGTACACACATCACATAAGATGATCTTAGTAGTACGACGATACAAGATACAAAACCATATTTGAAAACAAAAAGCTATTGATGTTCTTAATCGTTTTAAAGTAATACCTCAACACCTCGTATCGAAACAGTCTTCCCACCTTCCTCCACAATAAGCGAGTTCCTCTCCTCAAACGTAACCCCATGCACGCCCGCATTTCCCTTACTAAGCCTACTCATCTGAAAGCCCTCGCTCCTTCTCCCGGAACTCCTCCTCTCAGCGTAATGTCCTGCTCCTGCAACCTCGAAAAAACAAAACCTATGATGCATGAAACTAGCCACGGCAATTAATATATGCCAGTAAGCGTGGGTCAATTTGTAGACTCTTCCTGATTCAGGGTCGCAGGCGTCTACGTTCTCGGGCTTTTGGAAGAGGTATGCGATCCCTGCGAAGGATATGCAGAGGAAGGCGTGGAGGAAGTTACTCTTTATTGAGGGGAGGAGGATGGTTAAGCCGAGGAAGGTGCGGAGGAAGGTCAGGATTATGCAACCGCCGACAATCAGAGGGATTCCCTTGTACAGTAAAGGGGTGGCGAGGGGGTTCGTAGGGTCTATAAGGTGGAAAGCCGAAAGACCTCCTGGAACTAATATGTACCAAAAAAATGTCCAAACGTAGTAGAAATATTTAGAGGTCTCACCGACTTTCATCGGTACCCACCTTAACAGCGTCATGCTAACGGTGGGGGTGAGCATCATCCATATCCCTGCTCTGTCGAGCTGCGCGCTGAAATAAGTTATCGCGGAGTGGCATATGAAACTACCCAGACCGCAGAGAGATATGTTCACAGAGTAAAGCACGTTCATAGCGACGAACCTCTGTAAGTGATTCTGCGGGTCCAACGTAGGCGTCTGGTTATTCATCCATCTGAAGTGGAGGGAAACTGTCGAGAGTGTGATCAGGCCGCATATTGGGAACATCATGTTGCTCAAGCCATTGTAGGGCGTCCTTAGGAATCTCGACCAGACTATGTGCTCGCAATAGTGCGAGTCGCCGGCTATTGCAGAGCACCAACCAGGACTTCCATCTGGGTTCGGCTGACATATATTCTCCCGTGTTGGAGCGCCCCAAATATCATTCCCGTCTGTCGTGGCGTCCAGGAGCAGAGGTATTGCGAACATTAAAACTGTCAGCAGGGTTATTGCCAGAGTGTGGTGGAGCGCATGGGTTCGCAGGTAGGACTTTAGCCTATTGAAGGGGTTGCACATGTGGAAACGAGTAGTCGTCGGTAATTGCCCTGCTATCAAGGGAATAGCCAAAATTTTTGAACCCAGAGAAGTTACATTTTAATAACTTTATTTGCCTTGCTACCGCATTTATAGCCGAACAAAGACCGATAGCTTTGAAATAATCAAATCTGTTAAAGACCCCCCCTAACCCTCCAAACCGACCCACAAACTCTTCTCCAACCTTTCAAAACATCACACCTTCGACACAAACTGCAGTACCTTGTACTGACCCCATGCCTCCTTCCCCCGACCACTACGTCACACACAACTCCGCGCACCCACGCCAGCACCTGTGGATTCTCTGGCGCGACTTCATTTTCATAATAAGCGCCACCCTCATCCTCCGCTTCCTGTACTATCTGGAGGCTCACCCAGGAGAGCAGATGAGCCTACTGGAGGACGTCCTCTACGTGAAGCTCCAGGGTTCCGACGCCGCCTCTCCCTCCGCCGGCCCCGCCAGCGACGACTTCGGCATCGTCGACACCGGCTTCCTCCTCACCCGCCGTCTCCACGCCTACCTCGAGGCCAACCCGATTGTGAACGACTTCTGCGCCCTCCTCAACACTCTCTTCTGCGCCGGCATCGGCTACTACCCCCTCCGCGTGACCTTCTGGGACGCCGACTACACCCTCATATTCCGCTGCCTCGCCACTCAAGCCTTCCGCGGTTTCTGCGCCACCTTCACCTTCCTCCCCCCCTCCCCCCAATTCCTCCCCTCCTACTATGACTGGCCCGAGGCCGTCCACTGCCTCAACACCCTCGAGGGCGTCGACTGCTCCGACTCCGCCCTCTCTCGGTGGTGGTACAACCGCCCCGGCGTCGCCGACAAGCCCCCCGTAATGCCCTTCCTAACCTTCTTCTCCGGCCACGTAGCCATAACAGTAATAATAGCGAACCACATCTACCTCAACTCGTCCAAACTAACAGGCGTAATAATGCACATTATAAACCTCCTCCAAGTCCTCCGCCTCCTCTCCACCCGCGGCCACTATTCAATCGATTTAATAATGGGTTGGGTCGTAGCCGTGTACGTAACGAATCCCGCAGAGCGTCTCGGCCGTTATTACAGTCGTTTCAATTGGGATGATTCCGCCGGTGTCTCAGGCCTTGATATTAGGAATAGATCGAAGAGGGATATGGCTAAAAAGGTCTATGAAGGTATAACAGGCGTCCGGGATGTTAAGTTGGGTATAGGATATCAATCGAAGGAAAATCTATCTGACATGTCACCGCAAGTAGGAGACAAAAGGAGGGGGAGCGTAGGGGAGGGGACGGGGAGTGTGAAGATGTTGGTGGCGGAGGTTAAGAGTCAGCTGGAAGGGGTTAAGGGAAAGGAGGAGCTGTTGAAATTACTCGGAAATATTCAGTCAAAGTTGAGCATGAAGAAGAACGAATAAAAAGAAGCTACCCGGGCAAGTTTTAAAATCGGAAAGAAAACCAACCGTTTTTAATGTCTCTCTTTCTCCTTCTCTCCCCCCCCTCAAATCTTCTGCTAGCTCCCCCCCCCCCCCTCCTTCTCGTCTCCCCCCTTAATCCGTAACCATATCCTCCTCTCCCCCCTTCTTCGCCTTAACGAACGTATCCTTCAAAACAGCCGTCGTCCCCTTCCCCATAGTAAACTTACTACTCCTGTTAATCATACTCCTCAAAGGTTCGACAGGATTCTCCTTCAGCGCCCCTCTCCTAATTTCGACCGTCCCGTCCAGCCTGATGATAGTGACGTCACAGTTAGAGCCGCTACCTAAATCGTTGAAGATACCCGCTGTGATTGCCTTTTGTACGATGTCGACGGCTTCTGATTCAGACATATTCTCTTTCCATTCGTTTTCGAATACACTCATTGCAGCTAGACTACCACTACCCATCGTAGTATACGGTAATTTCCCCGTACTACCATGAGGGTATATTTGGAAAACATGAGGTCCTGAGATGTCGCAGCCTCCGAGGACGAGAGCGGCGGAGACGTGACCTTGGTAACGGAAGAGCATGCGTTTTAGCATCGTGCAGGCAGTTACGACGCGGGAGGGGGATTGGGTGGACATGCGGAGGAGGGAGAGTTGGGAGGAGATTAGCTCGGTTGTTTTCTCGGTGTCGGCGGCCGTGCCGGCTGGGGAGGATGGGGGGGAGGAGGTGAAAGGTGAAGAGGGGGTTAGGGAATTTCGGAAGGGGAGAATTTATTATTTAATGGCAGGACCGCAAGGAAGTAGCTCCTCCGTTCCACTCCTGTCTTGCTTCCTTCCTCTCTCTCTCTCTCTCTCTCTCTCTCTCTCTCTCTCTCTCTCTCTCTCTCTCTCTCTCTCTCTCTCTCTCTCTCTCTCTCTCACCTCCGCAGCAGTAGATGTTAGGCGCGAGGTAGTGTATCTTCTCGCAGAACTTATCCGCGACCTCGCTCCCAGCAGTGGCCCTCGTGTCGGCCCCGAGGACGACCCCGCCGTCGAAGACAGTCCCGACGATCGTCGTACCGGTCTTCTTGGCGACCATGTTTATGCTGGACTTGGAGTCAGAGGAGAGGGTCGCGTTGCGGTGGGAGAGGGAGAAGTCGAAGCCGGAGGGGGCGGAGGAGGGGGTTGATTGATCGAGGAACTCTGACATTGTGCTATTTTGTATTTGGTTGGGCGTGTGTTTTGTATAAAAGGGTTGCGGGTTTGTTTGCGGGTTTGTTTAGAAGTCTGAGGGTCTGAGAGGTGAGTTCGGCGGGGTGGGGTTAGGGGAGGAGCTTCTAGTGGAGCTACGGGGATGCATCCGTGGATATTATAATCGTAATTGAGACGTTCACATTTGAGCGTCTCAACCTTATATGTTGCAATGTTATAGGTTGCGTATATGTGATAAGAGAAGAGGCTTTGTATCTAAGGAGTCTCCGAAAACAAAAATTTGAAGATGTTGGTATTCAATCTCTTCAAATCGACCACTAGAGACATATTCATAAAAGCGAAGGGTATACATATATACATATACTGTTAGGGAGCGATTATTTCGAACAAATATTAACTTACGGCGAAGGTGTCGATGGAAATCGCGATGCCAGAGAAGTGCATCATTTGTCCAAAATTGGTCCAAAATTGACTAACGCAGTTTAGCGTATTTCTTTTGGATATATACATTCCTTTTGCAAATAAGGCTTACATACGGTGTCGTGTTTTTAGGCATATTGTACTAAGCGTTTCCTTTCCTCTACTCTTCATCAGCCGCCGCTCATCTTTCCTTCGCTCCTTATTCAAGCCACAGCACGCTTCAGCAACGTTCGCACAGCAACTCGCACAGTAACTCGCACATCAACTTGCACAGTAATTCGCACAGCAACTCGCACTGCAACTCGTACAGCAGTACTCTCTTACAATGCACCCTACATTATCCCTCCTAGCTCGTGGCAAAGGTAAAACAATTCCAATTAAATTATTAAGTACAGCCGGTACAGGTTACTTCTACACGACGAGGAAGAATGTTTCTAAGACCACTTGGAAGGTAAGTAAAGCACAACGTAAAGCACAACGTAAAGCACAACGTAAAGCACAATGACCCTAACCCTAACACACACACAAAAACACACACACACACACACACACACACACACACACACACACAAAAACACACAAAAACAGCTACAGCGTAGAAAGTACGATCCAATCGTAAGGAAGCACGTGCTCTTCTCAGAGGCCAAGATCAAATAGAACCCAAATAGATCGGAAGGAACGAGCGAAAAAGGACGTGTGGGTGGTGGAGGTGGCTGTGCTATGAATGTGGTGCCTGGGCGTAGGGTACATTTTGCCTGGCGCGAGCGGCTGCTTGATGTGAGCTTTCGCGATCGTCGGGTTGCTTCGATCCTTCTTTAATCGTTAAATGCACTGTTTTTGGTCTCTTTTATTAACAGAATGTTACATATTTTTATTTACATTCTTTCATTCCACACCTACATTCTTCAAATTTTTAGTAACGCTCCTAATATTCTCATTGTTATTGATTATACTCTTAACCTTCGCCGAGTCTCGCAGTGTACTTAACCTTCCGCTACTCATCAACCTGCTCCAAACGCCCCCCCTCCCGATCCCCTCCACCCCTTTACTACCCCCCCCCCTCCCGCTACTATCCCCCCTCCCTAATCTACTCCAAACGCTCCCCCCCCCGCTCCCCAAAAATCCGCTCAAATCCAACCCCAACTTAAAACTCCCTCCCCCCCCTCCGCTCTTCTCCCTCCCTTGAAGGAGAGACTCCCACCTGCTAATAACCTCCTCGCCTTCTTTCCTCTCAGGTACCATTTCGGAGGGTATATGTTTAATTAGTTCGTGGTTCCACCAAGGTGGCCCTGATTTTTCGATGTGCGAGTAGTTGCTTTGCATCCATTCTTTGACTTTAGGTCGGATTTCAGTCCATAGTTGAGGGTTTGATGTGAAGATGTATGTTTTTGAGACTAAGGTTTTTGCGGTTAGGAAGGAGACTTGTATGGATGTGCGGTTTGTTTCGAGGGTTATTAGGGAGGTTAGGTGGGAGGGTGACATTGTTATGGTTATTAGGAGAAGGGAGAGGAACCAGAGGACGTTCAGGAAGAGCAGAGTGTACCTCCAAAATGTGAAGTCAACGGAGGACAAGTTATTGAGACCGTAGTTGCTTAATACTATGTGACACATGACTTGACCTAAAATCTGACCTAACATCCAATAAGCTCCTCCTAACTCACTCGTGTTCCTTAAATGAAACATCCCGGTATAATCTGCTACGATCTTCGAGAAACTCCTGACCAGTATTGAGCTCGCTATCGTTGAACCTGGGAGAAAATATATCAGGTCATTACGGAGGTATTTGTATAGTATGAATAAATGTATGTCCGCTACGATGTAGATAACAGAAATAATCGTCGGCCCCCAGAATAGGAGCATCGCTAAAGTCAAAGTTCTGACGAGGATAGTGCTAGTGCTTAACGCGAACGTTGAGAGGAATATCGCCAGTCTTTTGAAGGAGGTGTTGGGGATGTAGCCGAATCGGCGTGGGTTTGTGGCTCGGTTTTTTGGGTCGACGTCGAGGTCGTAGCTTAAGGCGGAGAGGGCGAAGGAGGCTGAGAGGGAGGAGGAAATTATTGAGAAATATATTGGGAGGGTGGGGGAGGAGGAGGAGAGGAGGATGTAGATCTGGAAGGTTAGGCTGGGGACGGACTCGCCGAAGGCTGCACGAGGAGTTAGACATTTTGAACCCTGTATTGGTCTTTCCATTCCACCACGTGGGAATTCTCGGTCGCTTCGCTCCCTCGGCCTCACCTTCGGAGCAGCGGGAGAAGGCAAGCCCTTGCATGTAGTCGAAGCGCATGGACCGGTCGGGCTTGGCGCTTGACGAGACGCGGTAGGCGTCGAGGATGGACTTGGCGCCAAAGACCACCGGCACCATCTCCATCCCTACCTTCCACAACCCGACTCTCTTGTTCTGGATGTAGACGAAGTAGGACTGGAGGAGCATGGAAACTCCGATGCAGGAGAACACAAAGACGGCGTAGAGCGGCTTTCCTTCGTCGATGTATTGGGAGGCCACCCAAAGGTCAGATATTGTGTCGAAGATGCTGATGAAGGCACCCGTGTAGACCCTGAACTTAGTCCCCCAAGGAACGAGGCTCACCAGGCGCCTGCCGATGACGCGAAACATCGGAGAGAACCAGCTATACGTTTTATCGAGCTCTACCAGAGCGGGGTATTTCATCATCCACTCGTCGACGCCGGCGTCCCCTGACAGGGCGACGATGAGGGCCGACGAGAGGCCCTTCCCGATCGTTCGAGCTTCGGGGATGGTGAGGTCGCGGTAGTCAGTCCTGATATCTTTGGACAACGACAGTTTGTTCTCCAGCACGGCCCTTAAAATCTGCGACGAGCGATGAGTTGGAACTGGGCGCTCTCACTTGACTTGCTTCTCTCCTCTTCTTACCTCCTGCATGATATCTGGTCTCATCATCGTCCTCAACATCGTATATTCGAACATACACGTCGCAACGACGGATTTCAACTTGTCCTTGCGAGCTATGAACTCGTCGCAGACCAATTCTGCGCAAGCGCGGCCATCCTTTTCGTCGCAGATTTCTCCCTCTTCGTCGCCTCGAATCTTCTGGAAGTATGAGACGAGTCTGTCAAGGGCGTAGTGAGTGAAAGCACGCTGCGATGAAAGTAATGTGACGCAGAGACTCACCTCATGCCAAATTCACGAACGGCAAAGCCGTAGATTTTATTGGGCTTCATGCTGGAGTCATCAATCAGCACGTTGAAAACGGTGTCGACCAGAGTAGAGCCGTCGGCAAGTAGGTGAAGATTCATCGTTACTGAGAGCCCCCCTCTCACCACGGTATGCGTCCGGCCTTCATCCTCCTCCTCCGCCACTGCTGTGAAGTAATCGGGCGTCATTGTCAGCACCCACTTGTCGGTTCGGTCCTCGAACCGCGTCCAGACGGTCTCGCACACGAACAGGATGCTGTCCCGCCTGTTGGGAAGGGACATGATCATGATCTTATTGTGAGGATTGGCCTCGGCGATGATTCTAAAATCTATCATGGTGCTTTCCCTGACCCTCTCCAAGTAGGCGAACCTGTCGCAGTCTTTTGACATCATGAAGGCTATGATCGTGAGAGGATGCGCCCGAACGTTGCATTGCAACCTTCCTGATACTCCCTCGTCGACATCGGTTCTCCCTTGTGTGTCCTCCGACGCTATTCTATCACTTCTCGACGTTTCCTGTCCATATCGGCGTGATTTCGCGAATACAAGTGTTTTCACAACTTTGAATTGCTTGAGCTTCCGAACCCTGCGACGACACAAAGTGAAGCGATCTTGTTAAGAGTAGAGAAGAGTGGAGAGTGGTAATTTGTGGTTACATCACTTCGCTCATAATTGTCTCCGTTCGTTCTCCTCCTCACCTCCTCGTGCTCTGGGAGAAGGCCCTGTGACGACTGATGCCTTCATCGATTGAAGTAGATTCTTCTGCCGAATAAATTTGCGGCTCCTTCAAAGACTCGACTGTTTCTTCCAACAGGGCAGCGTCTTCTAGTTTATCCTCAAGTAGCTCGTCAATGGCTTCATCAGACATGCAAGTGATACTCGATCTTAATGCCATGCTGCCATGCCAGACGGCGTTGGAAAAGCGCGTGTGAGGACCAGTGCCCCTCTTGGTCCTAGGGTTAGTGCCCCTCTTGGTCCTAGCGCTGCTCCTACCACTCACTGCGCTCGATCTTGCCCTCCTCGTAGATTTAGTAGATATAGCGCTTCCACATCCAAATGACTGTATCTTGCTCATTGCCGCTTTCCTCAGATCCCTGTTCAGCGCAAAATGGATGAAACAGTTGAATCCGGAATTCAAGTAGGCTGGTACAGTTGCAGTCCAAAAGAAGCCCCTACCCCACTTGTATGTAAATCCGAACGGTACCATCAAGAAGTGAATAGCCAGGAGGGTCCAGGCAGCCAGGAACCAAACCACTAAAACCACGCTCAAACGGAGCGACTCTCTGTGGAATTTGAGAAGTTTCTGCCTTTTCCTCTCCTTTGTCTTGTTCATCGTGGCCCTCCCATTCTCAAGCTCCTGGTCGTTGTTATTTACATTGGCAAGTCTCTTTATTATCTTGTGGGAATGCCAGAAATTGTAAACGACTACCACGACGCAAATGTTGAAGTAAACAACATTCATCACTGCAAATACGTCGTGGGAAGCTATCCCCTTCCCACCCTGCGCGTAGCAATGGTA
This sequence comes from Triparma verrucosa, assembly GCA_030267905.1. Lineage (NCBI taxonomy): Eukaryota > Bolidophyceae > Parmales > Triparmaceae > Triparma > Triparma verrucosa. The sequence goes on from BRXX01000164.1 coordinate 37,417, forward strand.
TGCGGAAGGAGTTATGTCGTAGTACCTGATAGAGGTGTTCGAGGCCAAGCGAGATTAGATTAGATACTCAAGTTTATGCACGTTACGTTCGCCCAACTTACCCATAGGATGATATGAGAGGCATCGTCGCGTGTAATACGAGGAGCACCCACACAAGGAAAACTGGCTTCATGCTCATCCTATTCGCCCGTTTCCCTAAATCTATCGCTCGCAGTGACGCCAAGCGATCGATGGCGATCATCACCAATGCTGAAAACTGAATAGTGCAAAATGCGTGATTCCCCCAGCCGCCAACCAGGCACGACGTCCTCGAGGGAACTCGACCGTATGAAGACGCTTGATAAGCGACGTGACTGAAATTTAAATTCATCATCAAGTCGCAGAAACCCAAAAGGAATGTTCCGCGGTGAGTACTATTTCTCCTCTGCAACAAGTGTGGAGAAAAAAAGGAATGAGACATTATTTAGAATAAAATTTTTGCAAAGCTCCGAGCCGCTGCTGCTTTCTCACCTTCCCCCAGAGGACGAAAATTATAAAAAGAGAACCCAGTACACCGAATATCGCGACTGAGAAATGCAGGTATGCAAGCTTCAATTCGTCGTTATTGAAATATGCGGGGATCGGATTCTGTTCATCGTAATTTGAGCCGTACAGGGATCCCATGGTAGGGTTGGGTGGGTGGGGGGGGGTGGGGTTTCGTAGGTGAAGTTGGGTTCAGACGAGAAAAAAGATGGGGGAGATTACGGAAGAGAAAAAAACAGGACAGCGTGTATGGTTTCGTTTTGAGGTTGCGCAGCGCGCAGGTTTTTATTTTCTTAAATTCCCACTGGCGAACTTCACAACAGCAGCTCTTGTTTATGCAGATTGTCTCCTGAAGTTTGGATGGGATGGAGTTGGGATAAATATCTTCTTATGAAATTTGACGCGATTACACTGAAAGGTTATTTAACGCGCTCCTATAGCACTAACGTCTGTGTAAAGTACTAATCTGATTCTATAAGGTCGCTCTGCTTTGTTTATTTGAGGTAGAGACGAGTGAGTCCCCAGATGTCTTCTCCTCTCGGGGACTTCGTGTCTCTGTCCTCTTCGTCACCGAAGAAGAAGGACAAGAAGAGCAAGAAAGCAAGAAGCAGCAAGAAAGATAAGAAGCGGAAAGCGCTCTCTCCGTCGCCGTTCTTCTCGGGTTCTCCCTCTCCCGTTCCCTCTCCGAACAATAGGTGAGAGCTCCAACGTTGCTGTCCGCCGTAGTAGTATTCATTTCTAACGCCGCAAATGCCCACTTTGCAGCCCGCTTCCTGGAGCTTACACGGACGATTTCCTTGATATCACGGTGAAGTCGACCAAGGCGAGGAGCGCCTCTCCGAAGGGTAGCATAGCGGGCCTGAAGGTGAACAAGAAGGAGAAGAAGCGGCGGCTGGAGAGATCAAACCGCTTCCTGAACGACGCCATAAACGAGAGTTTAAAGAAGACGAAGACCTATACGCCGGGGCCCGGGGAGGGCTTCGGTACTTCGGGGGAGTACTCGAAGCCGTACGCTAGGCTGACGTCCGCCCCGGATCCTTCCACTGTGCGCCCTTTGCCGGTGCTGAGCCTGGCGCTCGCGCACCACAACGAGTCGTATTTGGCGGAGAGGATCAAGTACGGAGAGTACATATCTGAGTTGAAGAGCATCAGGCAGGACCTCACGGTGCAGCACTTGGAGGGCGACTTGATGTGGAAGGTGTACGAGGACAACGTCAAGGCGAGCCTGGAGAACGGAGACTTGGAGGAGTACTCCGTCTGCTCGGTGCAGCTCGAGAATCAAATCATCAAGGTAAGGTGTGAATATGATAATTACTTCACCGCCAATTTCCATTTTTATTCTAACGAGGAGAGCCAGCACCCTGAGAAAACATCATCGATAAACGTCGACTTCATCTTGTCCCTCCGACTCCTGCACTCGCTCGTGAAGGGCACGCTGGTCGAGACGCTCATAAAATTCAGCGCCCTGTTGAACTTCAGGGAGCCCCTTCAGTCAATTGTGAGCGAGGTGATCCGAGTCCACGAGGAGAGGAACTACGTGAAGTTCTTCAGGCTGTACGACAGGTGAGAGCTAAACAGACGCGCGTGTACTGGATATTTATGTACATGCTCGACACTTCCATATGTAACGGTGGCGCTGAAAAATTCTTCGCCATTTCTAACGTCACCGGCGCCCCTTCCATTGCGACTCGCTTCGCTTGTCGCAGAGCGCCAGAGTTCATCGACTACATGATGGACTTTCTGGTGAAGAAGTTCAGAGGTTGGCTGATTGACGGGTCGAGGAAGTGTTACATGAGTATCGACCTGGGTGTGGTTGAGGATTGGGGAGGCTGGGATGCGGGGGAATTTGTTGAGGATGAAATGATTGATGAAATCACAGTCGTCGAAGGTGGGAAGTGGTTTTGCAAGCGGTAGTGATAGAAATTGGATATACGAATAGAAGATGGAAGATGAAAATGAATGGAATTTAATTTGATCTAAAAAACTGGCGAACGCTGCTTTACTTTTCACTTGTGCTCCCACTTGGCATCCCTCTTCTCGACGAAAGCCGCCATGCCCTCCTTCTGATCCTTCGTGGCGAACAACGAGTGGAAGATGCGCCTCTCCAAGCGCAGGCCCTCCTCCATCGACATCTCGTAAGAGGCGTTCACGGTCTCTTTGGCAGCCTTGCACGCGATCTGGGATTTTGATGCGATCTTCGACGCCATTTTGACGGCCTGGTCGACGAGCTGTTAAGTTTGAGAAGTAAAGTAAGAGTTAGAGTTTGAGTGCACGGGTTGTTAGAATGATTGTGAGAGCGATGATTATTATGGTATTGTATCATTTAATATATATATATATATATATATATATTCACGTGGGGGTTCTCGTGTGGATGCTCACCTCCTCGGCGGGGTAGACCCTCGCCACAAGACCGTCCCTCTCCGCCCTCTCCGCATCGATCATATTCCCAGTCAAGCACATCTCCATCGCCTTGCTCTTTCCGACAGCCCTAATCAACCTCTGCGTCCCTCCGCAGCCAGGGATGACGCCGAGGTTGATCTCGGGTTGTCCGAACTTCGCTTTGTCACCAGCGACCATGATGTCGCACATCATGGCGAGCTCGCAGCCGCCGCCGAGGGCGAAACCGTTCACGGCGGCGATGGTGGGAGTCTCGATGGCAGCGATCGAACCCCACTGTTTGAACATGTTCTGGGAGTAGACCTCCGCAAACTCACGGGTCGCCATCTGTAGGGAAGCGACGAGTTAGTTAAAAGTTCGGTCCTACAATCATGGTGGTTATGAAAAGTGTATTGCAGCTCACCTCTTTGATGTCTGCACCGGCCGCGAACGCCTTGTCCGATCCCGTAATCACGATGCACCCGCACTCCTCCGACTTGTCGAAGTGCGTCGACGCGTGGATGAGGTCGTCGAGGAGAGCGTCGCAGAGGGCGTTGAGAGCCTTGGGCCGGTTCAGCTGAAGGAGGGCGACGCCCGGGGCAGGAGTTGAAACGATTATGTTGTCGTAGGAGGTTTTTAACTCGGGGACGGACGTGGAGAGGCCGCGGAAGGCGGAAAGCGAACGATGAACGTGAAGGCGACGGAGTGAAGAGAGCATCCTGAGTTTGTAGAGGAGGCAGTGTGGGTGAGAAAAAGAGGTTGGTAGGTGAAGTCCGGTGACGGGACAACGGTGAAAGAATAAAGAATTCCGGGCAATTTGGAGCGTTGCCTTCTATTGAGCGGAAGAAAATAAATATCCATAGGCTGATGCTGAACACGGAGATAGCGTATACTTACGTTGATAAAAAGGGAGGTTGAGCAGTGGGAGTGAAATTTGCAAAATCTTTTTCGAGATAAAAAAGTCGATCGATTGGCCCTTCACCGTCCGCGAATCTACGGTGAGTTGGTCTTCCGGGCTCTCACTTTCCTGTAGATTTACTGCCCAATGCGTTCAACGCCCTCTGCGACGCGCTCAGTAACAATTTTAATTTGACGCGACACGGAGATCTCCACGTTCGATGACTCTACTGTTTCATAAAAAAAACGCTAACGCCCCTCGTCTGCCCCCCCCCCACCCCACACTCAGATGTCTACACCTTTCCCCTCTCCGTCTCTCCTCCCGCACCTTCCCACCGCCGCCGCCTCTTACTTGACTTCCCACCCTGACCTTCCTGGCTCGACCGTCACATGTGCCATCCTTGACACTGGGGTGGATCCCTGCGCCGACGGCATGGCCGGCAAGAACGTCACTATCGACGACTGCACCGGCAGCGGCGACGTTGTCCTTAAAAAGGTCGACGCTAAGGACCTCCCTAAAGAATACTCCCTGTCCCTCGAGAAGGACGACGTCGTCTTCACGGTGAAGAAGCGTCTCTACGACCTCTTGAACGGCAAGGTGTTGAACCGCGTCAAAACCTACAACAAGGAGCAGGCGACGATCAAGTTCAAGGATTTGATTTCCGCCGCTTCAGAGTCTACGGTCGAGAGTGTGAAGAGTAAGGAGGACGAGGAGAAGAAAACCAACCAGGAGGACTTGAAGCAGGCCCTCCAGGACATGCTCAAGTCTTACGAGGACCCAGGACCTATTTACGACATCATCAGCGTCAAGCGCGATGGCGCTTTCACGACCTACATGGGCTTGGGCGGCGAGCTGGGTTCAGTCAAGGAACTCAACGTTCCCTACAAGTTCGACACCCTCACCAACGCCAACTACGCCCTCTCGGCCATCTCAGAGAGCGCAGATGGGGTCCTTCTGACCGTCACGACCGACGCGGGCGCCCACGGGACTCACGTGGCGAATATTGTGGCTTCGGCCACCTCTCCTGGAGTAGGTGAGGACTCTATATTGACCCGGTCGTCTGCCTCGTACTGCCAACCACCACCGTTTCTAACGCGCTCTCTTTCACAGCCTCTTCCGCCAGCATCAAGAGCCTGAAGATCGGAGACACCCGCCTTGGCTCCATGGAGACCGGCGTCGGCGTCATGAGGGCCATCAAGAGCTGCGAGGACTGCGAGGTCGTCAACATGAGCTATGGAGAGGCCGTCGCCCTGCAGGAGCGCGGAAGGATCAAGCACGAGCTCGACAGGCTGGCCTGGTCCAAGAACGTTATCTTCCTGGCATCGGCGGGGAACAACGGACCGGGGCTAAGCACTGTAGGCGCCCCGGGAGGCATGGTCGACAGCGTCATCAGTGTCGGCGCCTGGGTCGGAGAAGGTGAGATGCGCGGCCTTGAAATATATTCACGTGGGGGTTAGAGGGAGCGCCATGGAATAATTCTCGTGGAAGATCTCGTCGCTTCGCTCCCTCTCATCTCGCTCCTCGCTTCGCTCGTCGCAGAAATGATGGAGGCCCAGTACTCCATCAGGGACGTCGCCCTGACGACCCAGTCCACCTACACGTGGTCCAGCGTCGGACCGTGCCACAACGGAGCGTTTGGGGTCGACATCATCGCCCCGGGAGGAGCCATCACCGGCGTTCCGGAGTGGTGCCTGCAGAAGAAGCAGCTCATGAACGGCACGAGTATGAGCAGCCCCAACGCGGCAGGCTGCGTCAGTCTCATCTGCGACGGCCTCAAGAAGGAGGGGATCAAGTGGACCACTGAGCGTGTCAGGAAGGGAGTCTTCAACACAGCCAAGAACGTCAAGGGACTGAGCGTCCTGCAGGAGGGTTGGGGAATGATCCAGGTCGAGGAGGTGAGAGGGTGCGAGGGTGCGAGGAGAGAAGCGACGAGTTTAAGAGGCGGGTGTACTGGATATTGACGTGCATAGTTGATATTTCCGTTCGTAACGTCGCTGCTGCAAAATTAAACGCCGTTATATTAACAACATGAACGAACCTTCTATTCGTCGCAGGCCTTCGAGTGGATCAAGAAGTTCAAGGACGTCAAGGAGGAAGACGTCCGCTACGATGTCACCATCAACAGGACCGCGACTCCCAAGGGCGTCTACCTCCGCCAGCTCGAAGAATGCAACAAGAAGCAGGTCTTCACCGTCAACGTCGACCCCCAGTTCGGCTACGACGACGTCAGCGCCGAGATGCAGGACGCCAGGGCGAAGTTTGAGATGAAGTGCAAGATCTCCTTGTCCACCGACGAGACCTGGGTCACCCACCCCGAGTTCCTCCTCCTCGTCCACAACGGCAGGAGTTTCGGAATTGAAGTTGACGCGACGAACCTGGCCCCCGGCGTTCACACCTGCAGGCTCGAAGGCCGCGACACTGACGACCTCTCCCGTGGCGTCCAGTGGTACCTCCCCATCACCGTCGTCAAGCCCCACCCCCCTCCTCCCACTTCGACTCTGTCTCTAGGCCAGATAAACTTCGCTCCTAGCGAGCGCGTCCGCTTTTTCTTGACCCCCCCCAACGGCGCAACCTTCGCCGACATCAGGATCAAAGACTGCAGGCCTATTGGCGACGACGCCAGCACCCGTCTCATGGTCCTCCACTGCCTGCAGATCACTCCCCACACCCCTTACAGAGATAGGGAAGCTCAGTTTTACACCCAGCTAACGCCGGGGGAAGTGTGCGTAAAATCGGTTCCGATCGTTGCCGGAGTGACGCTTGAGCTCTGCTTGGCCCGTTACTGGTCCGCGCTCGGTTTGACTGAATCTTCGATCGACGTCACCTACCGCGGCGTCGTCCCGACTCCTGATTCGGTCATGATCTCCCCAGGAGGCGCGGGGACGCACGTGACGGTCATGAGCGTCGTTAACGACGAGGTCGTCATGCCCAGCGCAAAGCTTGACAAGTGGGAGGCTGCCCTTCGTCCGAAGACGAGCTCCATCGCCCCGATCCAAGGCGAAAGGAACGTCATGCTGGACGGCAAGACTCGCGTTCAAGGTCTGACGTTGACCTACGAGATGAAGCTCGAGGAAGGCTGCGACGTGATTTTCAAGGCGGAGCTTCTGAACGGGTATCTGTACGAGTCCGAGTACGAGAGTCAGATGGGAATGATTTATTCCGAGGGGAAGAAGGTGAGAAATTAAGTGAAGCGAGAACCGACAAAGTTAAACGCTAACCCTCTTTTCTCTCAGCTGCTAGGAGTCGTCGACGCTTACCCCGAGAAAGTGAAGTGCCCCAAGGGCACCATAACCGTCCGCTTCCTAATCCGCCACGACTCCATCGAAATGCTAAAAAAGCTCTCCGACATGGTCGTCATAGCCCAACGAGATCTGAGCAAATCAATCCCTTTAACCGCGTACGCTACGCACGGGGATATGATGGTAGGGGGTAAGAAATTCGGGAAGAGGATCATACAGAAGGGGAACCTCGCGAGCATGCATTTCGGTGTTCCGGGGTGGGATAAGATGCCGAAGGGGGCTGTTGGGGGAGATGTTTTGAGGGGGAAGGTCGATTATGAGTTTACGGAGAAGACGATGGAGGGGGAAGGGAAGAAGCCGGGGGGGTATGACATCTGTTACGTCGTTCCGATTAAGCCGGCGAAGAAGGAGGAGAGTAAACCGTTCGTGAGCGAGGTCAAGGACGAGAGGAGCGAGATGGAGAAGATGAAGGAGGACCTTAGGGACTGGAAGGTCGCTCGGCTGGAGAAGAAGGTCGGGGAGGAAGGCTTCGAGGAGCTCTACGAGGATTGCAAGGAGGAGTGGAGCGAATGGCTGCCTCTGTTGGCTGTTAGGGTGAAGCATTTGGAGAAGAAGCTTTCGAAGGCAGGAGAAGTCGGGGAGGGCGGGGAGGGCGGGGAGGGTGCCGACGCCCCCCCGCCTGCGCCGTCTGCCGTCTCGAAGTCCTCCCTCCTCTCTTCCATCTCCGACGTCGTAGCGCTGATCGATCAGGACGCTTTGGCGATCTGGAACGGCACCAAACACGATTCGACCGACGGCGCAGTCTCCAAGAAAAAGAAGGAGATGGACAGGCAGAAGAAAATCCTAGAGGACGTCCTCGGGCGTAAGTGCCTCGCCCTGATGGGCGAGGAAGGTTTCGACGAAGCAGTTTCGGAGTTGAAGAAATGGGTTAAGGTGGAGGGCAACGATAAATTCGCTGCATTGGAAATTGAGAGTTTGAAGAGTAAGGGGCTTTATGGCTCTGTTCTTAAGGTCGTTAAGAAACTCGGAGAGGGGGAGGGGACGAAGGGAGGACTTAAGGAATACAAGAAGGCAGACCTTTTGAAGGTCAAGGGGGGAGTTTTGAAGGAGTTGGGTTGGGAGTGGTTGGGGGAGCACGAGAAAAAGTGGGAGATTATCGAGGGTATGAAGGATTATCAGGCGTTTTGAGAGTTTTTGATTTGATTTGATTTGATTGGGAGGATGGGGGGGGGAGTGGGGGGGGGCTAAAACGAAGCGTGAATATTTGTTGCAAAAAGTGTGAGTTTTCAATTTATTTTGCGACTTCTTCTTTTGTGTTTGATGAAAATCGGCTTCGTGGTGGTGAATTATTGTATAGAGCGGAGGTAGGTGACAACTGCCCTGCTGTCAGTAGTGCTAATATCGGAGGAGACTAGCTTGGAGCAGTGCCAGAAGACGTCATCAACAAAGTTTTGAAGCGAGTCCGGGCACTTCCCAACAATTACCCTCACCTTTGAAATAGCCACGTTTGTTCAGAGCAAAGACAAAACGTCCCAAAGAAAACGGTATAACATTGGCAGTAATAAATTCTTATACGAACGTTAAACATAATTATTTTTTATCTTCTACTCTTATCTCGTAAACCCTTTCGTCTCACATGTTGTTGTTGTAAATTTCCGATCTATTGTTGTTGAAAATTTACCTGATGCGATCCGTGTTGCGGACCTAGAGGAGGCTGCTGTGACCCTACGTGATGTTGTTGGAGTGTTCAAAGAAAACGGTAAAGATTGGTAATAAATTCTTATACGAACTATAATTATTTTTTATCTTCTACACGTTGTTGTAAACCCTGTCGTCTCCCATGTTGTTGTTGAAAATTAACCTGATGCGATCCGATATGCTGTTGCGGAGGAGGCTGCTGTGACCGTACGTGATGCTGTTGTAGTGTTCCGACATGCTGTTGCATATGTTGTTGTTGCGGGTTATGTTGTTGACATTTTTTTTGGAGGGGGACGATATTTTGATGTCGCATTTGTTGTTGTTGCAGATGTTGTTGTTGCAGATGTTGTTGTTGCAATTGTTGTTGTTGCATCTGTTGTTGTTGCATCTGTTGTTGTTGCATCTGTTGTTGCTGCATCTGCATCTGCTGCATAATAAATTGCTGCCTGCAAAACCTTTCCCTTTCCATCTCCCTAATCTTAAAACCCTCATCATTCCTAACATACTCAGGATCATTGTTAGATCCTTTTAATCTATAACGTGATTTAGAGGAATTTACTTCAGCCGAGTCATAAGGCGGAGGGAGAGTATCGGGGATTGAAAGACGAGTGCGGGCCGCCTCGTAGAGGTCGGAACGGGAAGGTAAATCTAAGGTTTCTGATGTTGAAACGCAGTTTGACGATGAGATTTCAGAGGAGGGAGGGGAAGACGTTTCAGAACTCTTTTTAATCGTGAGGACGGTGTTGTCTACTTCACGTTGTACGGTAGTAATTTGTTTCCCTTCTCTTTTTAGGATCTCGGAGTCGATTCGAAGGGTATCGAGATCGATTAGGTTGTATTTTGGGGGACGGGATTTAGAGGTTGTGTAGTATGTTATTGTGTTAGGATCGTAACCGGACGGAGGAGGAGAGCAGGATGAAAACGGAGCGTGAGTGGAGAGGGTTAAGGGTAGGCCGAGATGGAAGAAGCATTTTTTTAAGAAAGGGTTGCAGGAAGGTGGGAGAGGAAGGGTTAAGGTTGGAGGGAGGGGGAGGCCTGTTTTTTTGGAGGATCGGAGGGAGGATTTTAGGAGGGAGAGGAGGGTTTTGTAATGGCGGAGGAGAGGAAGGCGGGTTTGTGGAGAGGAGAGACTAGGAGAGGAGAAGAGCGGAGTTGTTTTTGAGGGGGTTAGGGTGGTTAGAGAGGAAGAAGAAGAAGAAGATGATGATGATATTACGTCCGTCCGAGACATGGACGAGACATGGACGATCCTGAGCCTACTCGGGGTTATTGACGACGAGGAGATGGGCATAATATTGCATAACATTGCGTCCTCAGTCGCGTTCATGTTAGCGATCATGTTTGCGCTCATGTTTGCGCTCATGTCTTACCCCTTTAACAACGGGTAAGAAATGGTGGATAATAACTTTTCTAAGGAACGTTCATTGTTTACGGCAACAGCGGCTGAAGAGGATTCCATTAATTCTATAAATCTAAAATGGCTCTGGCAATTGGAGTAATTTATCCTCATGAATTTTTTCCCTCGCTTCCGCTTGGCCTGAATCGATTATTAAACCGCATTCTGATTAGTGTATGATCATCTTTCGAGAGTCAAGTGCTAGTCCTGGTGTCTCTTTAATGTCGAATTGTTGTGCTCTAGGAAAGGTCGTTTTTTTTTCCGAACCGACCCCCGCCTGCCCCTGCAAAATCTTCATCTTCTCGCCCGCCCGCACCTCTTGCCCACCCATCACCCCCTGCAAACCCCCCATTAACAGGGCAGGGCCGACGAGCACGGCGTCGAGCCCACCGGTAAGTTCCACTTTCAGGCCCTTAACAAATATGAAATGCGTTTCGTCCCGGAGTGGAAACGTTCACACACACAATTCGCCTGTTTCTCGGTCGTGCACGTGCCTCCGTCTGTCCGAACACCGCCGCAGATATTGGAGAGGGATGTCATAGTGGGATAAAATCCACGGAGACAAGACCACCAACTTATAACATCCACATCACTCGCGTATATACCCTTTGAATATTAATATTGATCAGCCAGAAACGAGAAGCGTTTCCTTGCTCATTCTTTGTTGCACCATACCTTCTAGCGATGTCATGCAAAACCATAGTTTTATTACTAGTGGTTGGCAGGCTTTGCAACATGAAGGTATCGGATACTTAGAAGAGCACTTTGGAACTTACTTCAGAATAGAGTCATATATTTTAGACTACGGATCCCCGTTCGTCTACCATACGCTTGCACGCTTTCACGCCTCGGTCCATATGTTCGTTCATTGGTTCGTTGGTACGTTCGTTCGTATGTTCCGTCCGTTCCATCCGTTCGTATGTTCCGTCCGTTCCGTCCATTCCGCACGTTCATAAAAGTGGAGCGGGAGATGGCCGGTCGTCATGTAGTTGTGAATGTTGCTCTTCGCTGCATTTCTAATCCTCCCCCCTCACTGCTCGTCACAGCTGTACAACAGAACGTAACGATAACATTGGAGAGGAGGAGGAGGAGGGGAGAGGGGGATGTTGGGGGTGTTTGGGGGATGTGGGTGTTTTTTGAGGATTAGAAACGAGGCGACGAGGGTGTTCAGGGGACGAGGGTGTTCCGGGGATGATCCGTCGCTTTTAGTGTGTTGTTGAGGAGAATTTTTAGGGGGGAGTATTTGGAGGGGGGTGGGGGGGGAACATAATGATTATGATAACGTCGGAGAGGAGGAGGAGGAGGGGAGAGGGGGATGTTGGGGGTGTTTGGGGGACGTGGGTTTGCTTTAGGATTAGAAACGAGGGGACGGGGGTGTTTGGGGGATGTGGTTTGTTTTAGGATTAGAAATATTTTTGATGATAAAGAGGTTATTTCATAACTTATTTTTTAACACACTACACTAAACCCTTACTCCCGACACCTAAACACCTGAACACCTGAACACCTGAACACCTGAACACCTAAAAAGAAACACTTAAACAAAAAAACACCCCCCCCCAAAAAAACACCCCCCACATAGGAACCTAAATTTCCCAAAAGAGTTCGTTGTCGGATTCGATATTACATTCATCGAGGGTTGACATTGGTGTTGGAAGAAGGGCTTAGCAGCTGACGGACCTCCGCCTTCTCCCTCTTACGCTGCCACGGCTGAGTGTCAGCGATGAAAATCTCAAGACCCCATTTCCCATCCGGCAAGGGCTCGCCCATTTTAGCATGCTTCTTAATCTTGTTCTTGAACCAGTCCTTGACCTGATTCTCGGACCTGTTGATACCGAGACGCCAAGCCTCGGTCTCGACTTTCGCGTGTTTGTGAATAGAAGCGTTGTAGGCCTCGTGGAGCTTCCGCCTCTCTTCTAAAGACCAAAATCCGGAGTTAGGATTCGTGGGAGGGCCGACAGGCTCCTCCTCCGACGACTTCTCTCCTTCCCCCCCCCACATTTTCCTCTTTCTCCCACCCTTTCTCCCAACCCAAACAATTCCAGCCTCCTCCAACATCCCTACCCGATCCGCTGAAAGCTTACCATTCTTATAAACATTCCGCTGATCAGCAACCCAACCCCCAAGATTCTCTCCCTCAAATTTTTGCGTTTGCACAACATTAACATGACCTTTCTCTGTCTTGAATCTTACAAACCTCTGAAGCATCTCCAGCCACCTAGCCTCACGAGGATCCCAAATAAAATCAATTCCCTCCAACTTTTCAACCCGATCTGCTGAAAGTTTACCTTTCTTCTTCTCCCACCGCTGAGTGAGAGCCCACTGCTTAAGCTTCAATTCCTCAGCCGTCTCAACAACACTCCTAAATACAAACACCCCACACTTCTTCTCATATTTTTGAAACATCTGAACCCAAGGCTCCTGAGTCCCTCCTGAGTCCCTCCTTTTTTTGACCTTCACTTGAAGTACCTCCGCTTGAAGTACCTCCATTATCTTCTTGGCACGACTGCGCAAGGTTTCGACACCCTCATCGCGATCTCCGAGTTCGTCCGCTTGAAGTAAATATATCCATTTACCTACCTCCCTTTCTCTCTTTCCTTCCCTCCCATCAATAAAATCGTATGTTTCCACAGCTGCTCTCCCCGCCTTTGTAAGCATCGCAATCGCTTTAGCTGGCTGCCTCACCGTGAGTTTTAGGAACATTTCTTTGATGCGGTCGCAAAGATTCTTCACCGTACCTTCATTCGTGGCGCGAGCTTGCCAAAGGGCAAGGAGGAGGGTGAACTTGGCGTCATGGGCTGCGTTGTGGGCATCGGGGCCGAGGACGTCACCAATGTCTAGAAGTTCATGAAGAATCTTTGACATGGTTGTGAGAGAAAGGGACAGTCGGGCTCCGTAAATTGCACCGTAGAGGCATTTACTGATGGCAATAGCGAAAGGGTTCCTGTACGAGTCGTACCACTGCAGGGGTTTTTTTGAGTCTTGACCGAAGAGGCTCTGAAGTCGCGTCTCAAACAAGCTCCTGCCGACGAACGTTCCATTTATGAACCTTCCAATGGCGGAAGTAGACCACAGCGCGTACACATCGGCTGCTCCGCTCTGGAAGACGACGGTGCCGCCGGCATCTCTTATTGCCTCGAAGATGCCGATGATCTCTGCGAGTCCACCATCGACAGAAGTTGCGTTCGCCGCCTCGTAACCAGCCGCAAGACTCGAGGCACGGCCGTTGAGATCCTGCAGGATACGTGCTCCAGGTGGAAGCAGGTTAGATTTGACTGGTTCTTCGATGGAGGTGGTGAAGGAGAGTAGTTTCCCCTTGTCTAATAAGACGAACAAGAATACCGTCACCCTCTTACTGATCTTCGCATCCTCTTTGTTTTCAACACACTTATAGTATGTGAACTCAGAGTCACAGGACACGATCTTAGTGTTCTCAAGCGCCTTCATGAACTCATCTTTCGATGCTCCCTTCATCTGAATCTCCTTAAAGTCTTGAAGGACTGACTCAAAACAGTTCTCGAAAATCCTCTCCGCAGACTTGAGAAATGGCTCAATGCTCGGGTGCCTCAACTGTAGCCTGAAGGACTCAACTAGCAACTGGTTCTCACTCGACAACACCCCCATCCGAAGGCAGGAGGTGTCGACCGAGGAGACCATCATCCGGTCTGTAACAAATGCGCGCCACCGCTTATCAAGCGCGCGCAAATTAAGTAATGTTTTAAGGTTGACGAAACCAACTAATAGTCGCCTGAAGTCGTCACTCTGCATAAATTCACCGACTCCTGATGCTGGAATTGCGTCGAGCAGGAATGATGCTGGAATTGCGTCGGGCAGGAAACTTGAGGTAAAGTCGTCAGAAGACTTTGAAACGTCATATCCGACTACTAAATCGTTCGGATCTAGCATGTCAATAGGATTCGATAGGGCATTCGATTCAGACGTTGACATATTACGTAATATAAAGGGTTGTAAAATGAATGACAACTTTTGTTCTAAATTTGCAGCAATGCCCTGGCAAAAGATTGAGGTAGTCATCCAATTGTAAATCAACATTTCTACTGAAGAACGCGACGCGCTTCTGCCTTTAAAACTTACTACTGATCCAAATCATTCCTAAGTCGTCCTAGATTCACTCCACTACCGTTTCAATTGGCGCTAAGTTGTTTAAAAGCTCCTAACTCTGAACATGTCCCCTCCCCTCACATCATGGTTCCTCCCTCTCCTCCTCCTCTCCTCTTACCTCCTCTACACATCATCGTTCACTCTTACATCTATGACACCGAGGAAAACTATGAAGCTATTCAAGGTGAGAATATTATAATAAGACTGAATGAGAACGTAGAGGTTTAAGAGGACACATTTTAGAATCGACGAGTCGGGGTTAACCAACGAGCAAATAAAAACCCAGACAATATTATGAACGTCCGAAGAAGATGCCTTTATCGAACGTTTTCCGCATATTCGCGTTGTGGCGTTTAACTACTTCCCCATGTTATCCTTATAATTAGTTTTTCTAACATAAATTAAAACACACCCTTATCGTTCTCCTTCTTCCCCTTTCAGGATTTCCCCAAACCGAACGTCGAGAACACCGACAACTACCGTATCTCCTCCACTCTCTCCCAAAAATTCGCTTCAAACAAGCCCACTACGCCTAAAAAAGTCGCTATAATAGGTGGAGGGTTAAGCGGTTTAGCTTGTGGTAAATATTTGTCTGAGGCTGGCCATGTTCCTACTATTTATGAGGCTAGGGATGTTTTAGGTGGGAAGGTATCTGCTTGGAAAGGTAAAAACCCTAAAACCATAAATAAAAAAAAAAAGCATACACGTTAACCGTAATTTCTAACACTTGAATCCTAGATAAAGACGGTGACTGGATAGAAACTGGCCTCCACATCTTCTTCGGCGCTTACCCTAACATGATGAACCTCTTCAAAGAACTTAATATCGAGGACAGGTTGCAGTGGAAAGTGCATAAAATGATATTCGCTATGCAGGAGTTACCTGGAGGTGAGACGTTTATTACATCCAACCACGGCCGGTTTTTCCCCAAAATTCCCCCCCCCTGGGGGGACGTTTTTCCACGTTATTTCCCTGTGTCTTATGCGGAAGCGAGAACCCCCTGTGTCTTATGCGGAAGCGATACCACGGTAAATGAACAGCTGCGTCATATAATAATACCGCGAGCACCATGGTAACTAAACAGATGAGCAGATTATATAATATAATAATACCGCTCGACTATGGTATCCAAACAGATGAACATCGCTACGCTTTTACCATTACCCAATAGGTATAAATGATTCCTTCTTACTCGTCTCTCTCTCTCTAACGTAACCCCTTCACCCCTTCACCCCCCCTTCCCCCCAGAATTCACGACGTTCGATTTCATCCCCGGTATCCCCGCGCCTTTCAACTTCGGTCTGGCGATACTTATGAACCAGAAGATGCTTAGTTTAGGGGAGAAGATACAGACGGCGCCGCCGCTTATACCTATGTTGATTGAGGGGCAGGATTTTATTGATCGTCAGGTGAGCGCCGCATTTTAGAACAAAGAGAGCGAAAGGGAATTTACGTTATAATGCTTTTTAAGTAATTCTAACAACACCGAAAAACAACCGCTTTTTTTATAAAACGAATACGAAGGATGAACTGAGCGTCACGGAGTTCATGAGAAAATACGGTATGCCCGAGAGGATAAATAGGGAGGTTTTCATCAGCATGGCAAAAGGTGAAAAACATTTTCATACGCCGGTTGTCGTTGTCGTTGTTTCATTTGTTCATTCATGACGTTTTTGTCGTTTCTTTCTAACCCCTTTCCTTCAACCCCCGTTTTTCCCCCACCAGCTTTGGACTTCATTGACCCTGATAAACTAAGCATGACGGTAGTTTTAACCGCGATGAACCGTTTCCTAAACGAAGACAACGGCCTGCAAATGGCGTTCCTCGACGGCAACCAACCCGACAGGCTGTGCGAGCCCATGAAGGAGGTCATTGAGAGGAACGGAGGGGAGGTTAAGGTTAGTTCTCCGGTTAAAGAGATTGTTACGGAGGAGGATGGGAGTGTTAAACATCTTCTTATGCGTGACGGTAGTAAAATCGTAGCGGACGAGTATGTTTCGGCTATGCCGGTGGACGTTTTCAAGAGGTTCGTGCCGAAGAAGTGGAGTGTTATGCCGTTTTTTAGGCAGTTCGATGAACTTGAAGGGATACCGGTTATTAATTTGCATATGTGGTTTGATAGGAAGTTGAAGGGGGTGGATCATTTGACGTTTTCGAGGAGGTGAGAGGAAGGGAAGAGGCGGTGGAAGGAGGCCATATCCTGAGAGAAAACGACGATGATAACATTCTAACATTTATTTTTGTTGTTGTTGTTGTTGTTGTCCCACAGCCCTCTTCTGAGCGTCTACGCCGACATGAGCACTACATGCAAGGAATACTACGACGAAGAGAAGAGCATGCTAGAACTCGTCTTCGCTCCTTGCAGTCCTCTCGCCGGAAGTCCTGTGAACTGGATCGCCAAGAGCGACGAAGAAATTATCGACGCTACTATGGGGGATCTTGCGAGATTGTTCCCGACGGAAATTGCGCAGGATGATAAATGGCCGAGTACGAAGAATCAGAGCCCACAGGGGAAGGCGAAGTTGACGAAATTCGTTGTTGTTAAGGTGAGTGTGTTTTAATTCGAGTAGCGGGTTTGTTGTCGCGGCCCTTGACCAATTTTTCTCTAATAATACGGGCGTCATTTGTATTTCTCCAGGTTCCTAGGAGCGTCTACGCTGCCATTCCTGGCCGCAACAAATACCGTCCAAGCCAGACTACTCCCATCCCCAACTTCACCCTCGCGGGTGACTGGACGTCTCAGAAGTTCCTCGGTTCGATGGAAGGAGCTGTCTTGGGTGGGAAACTCGCCGCGGAGGTTGTTGTTGATAAGGATAAAGGTATTGTTAAGGATTTGAAGGAGATTCAGAAGAGCGTTATTGATAAATGCGTCGGGTTGGAGGAGAAGGAGCCGGTCGGGGTGAAGGGGGACGGGGCGATCGCTTGGGGGGGGGGGGCAAGCTTTGGGGAGGGGAATAGGGAACTGCTTAAGGAGGTTGATCCGGTGCAGTTTGAGGGGGAGGAGATTAAGTTCGAAGGGAGGATCGCGAAGGAGGCCGTTGGAGCTTAAGGGTTTGTTGAGGCGATGTGAGGGGGTTTGAGGGTTTTTTTGAGGTTGGTTTTGGGGGTGGGGCGTGGGAACAGAGAAAAATAATGTAATAGGGAGAGAAAGAAAGGGTTTTTACGAATTCAAATAGCACCACGATTTTTTTGCGGAGGGTCCGCCGCCGCTAAAGCAGTCGAAAGTGCAGTTTAGGTAGACAAAGAGGAGAGATTTATTTGCATTCAAAATTTATGTGTGTCATAAAATATATATAATCAGACGTAGTCAAACCCCTTGATTCCACGCTGTTAGGGTTAGGGTTAGGGTTAGGGTTAGGGTTAGGGTTAGGGTTAGGGTTAGGGTTAGGGTTAGGGTT
>BRXX01000165.1:0-39690 GCA_030267905.1 Triparma verrucosa
CCCTAACCCTAACCCTAACCCTAACCCTAACCCTAACCCTAACCCTAACCCTAACCCTAACCCTAACCCTGGAAGACGGGGTCAGCCTCAAGGACTTGACGGAGCTCTTGGCTGAGGAGGGCTTTGGATGCACCACCTCGAGGGCCTTGGGCAAGAAACTCCGAATGAGGACAGACGCGTTTAAGTACAAAGGCGACGTTTTGGGCTGTGGCCGCGGTCAGGGTAAGGCGAGGGGAATCAAGGGCTGGAGGTTGACCAGAAATTAGAGGAAATTACTTGCTTTGTGTAACCCTAACAGACTTGACAACTTGACTGACAAATTCGAAGCGAACGGGGGGCGATAGTCTGGGATTCCGTCCGTGGCAGATAGTTTAATTAATATAACTAGACAATGTTTCTACTCTCGGAGTAACAAAGAAATAATTCTAAAGGAATATAGACGAGCTCGTCTTTCCTTCCCTCCTCTACTGCCAAATCGAGCATGCATTTCCCCTCCTCCCGTCTTAGTGGGATGTATCCAACGTTACAGACATGTCGCATATGTTCGAACAAGCCTCGGCGTTCAACAGCGGTCTATCTTCATGGGACGTATCCAACTTTAAACCCTAACCCTTACAGGGGGTGTTCTTTCAAGCGAATATCAGCAGAGCTAGATCATGGACTGGGAGGGATTTTTGTATCAGTCGTAATCCAAAACATATGAATTCGAATTAAAAACATCATTATTATTTTCTACCGAGGTGCATGTCTGATGTTGAAGACGTCAAAGTCCCTTGTTCTATAGCTCGGAGGAGGCCCGACGAAATTCGGGTTCTGCTTCTTGTGGCTGTTGCCTCGGACGATTCCCAACGGCGGGACTCCGTAGATCGTTCCGAAAAGGGAGATGAGGAAACCGGCGACAACTTCGAGGAGGATTTCAGGGGAGGGAGAAAGGATCGGAGTGGAGGACGGGGAGGAAGAACGATCTGAAGGGCGAAAGGAAGTTAGAATGCATTGTAACGCTGCCCCTGGAAGGGTCCCAGTTTGGGTCCCTTCAGCTTTCCGCTGGTGAGGGCTAAAGTTTCCACGCAGTTGCGGTCGTAGTTTAGCAAGATACGCGTATACCTTTGTAGCGTGTGTACAGTACAGTACAGTACAGTACAGTACAAGTAGCTGCAATGTGTAGCGTCCACAGCAGTCCGCTCACGCTCCGTGATTAATGCTAGTTTATACTATATTTATACTCTCCCTGACGCCACATACACACACACACACACACACTCACACTGAACGAATGCAAAGGCCGCGTGAATGAGCACGGCAAGCCCCGTGAGCTTAATGACTGCTGCCATCGAAATAAGTTTAGGTAGCTTTTGCTGGGAAGTGAAATGGAACTGAATTTTGGATTAAGATGAGCAAGCAAGGTGAGTCTTCGTTCGTCATCGTCATATTGAATCTGATCTCATTGTGAATTTCGTCCCAACTCGGTAATACCTCATATGTTCGTTCTGTGACCATGAAATTGCATATAACTCCTTGCCTTGGTGGCCACGTGGAGGGAAATTTGGTTTCTCCTCTCTTAACCCTCTTACCCAACAACTGACGCACGAGCAGAGTTACTCGACTTGATTGCGACTCCTGGGAGTCACACTGACGCAAGTTTAAAAGTAAAGTTTAGCACTCTATTGGATAGCTATAAAGACGAGGTGAGAAAACCGTATCTGCATCCGTAACCGTAACCGTAACCGCATCCTTGAAACAGCATCCTCGACACGACAGCACAGTGAACTCACAATTCTCCTATTAAATCAGGCCGGCGTAAATGCCTCAACGGACCCCCTCTTCAAAATCGGCGCCCTCCTCTACGGCTACACTCCCACAACCTCCACCTCCACCGCCCCCTCCCCATCCCCCTCCCCCGCGCCTGCAAAATCCTCCGACTGCATAATCCCCTTCGACTACATGACCTCCTTCATGTACGACACTTTCCTCTCCTACGGCGTCTCCCCCTCCAACGCTAAGATCTGCGCCGACGTCCTAATCGAAGCCGACAAACGCGGAATCGACTCGCACGGCATAGGTAGGCTCAAGCCTATTTACTGTGATCGAATGGACAAGGGAATACTGTGGCCGGACAAGCCGATTGACGTTGTTAAGGAGACGGACTGCTTGGCTGTCGTTGACGGGAACTTGGGGATTGGACTTTACATAGGTCCTAAGTGTATGGAAATAGCTATTCAGAAGGGTGAGTTTGAGTGCTCGTTTTCCCTGTATCGATGCCACACCACACCACACCACACCACAAAATTATTCTAACCCGTCCTTCGCTCCCTTGTCCCTCGCGCTCAGCTAAAAAGCACGGCGTTGGCTTCGTCGTCGCCCAAAACTCAACCCACTACGGCATCGCAGGCTACTACGCTACCATGGCGACCGACGCCGGCTGCATCGGCTTCACCGGGACGAACGCCCGCCCGTCCATCGCCCCCACCCACGGCGTTGAGCCTATGCTCGGCACGAACCCTCTTTGCTTTGGTATTCCTACTGACGATGAGTTTCCGTTTGTTATTGATTGCGCTACTTCCGTCAACCAGAGGGGGAAGATTGAGAGGTACGCCAGGGAGGGGAAGGACACGCCCAAAGGCTGCGTCATTGACAACGACGGCATTGAGAGGACCGATACAGAGGGAATCCTCAAGGACATGGTCCAAGGGAAGTGCGCGCTGACGCCTTTGGGGGGGGCGGGGGAGGACATGGGAGGGTACAAGGGATACGGTTGGGCGACGACGGTCGAGCTCCTGTGCACTGCCTTCCAAAGCGGACCCTTCGGGGAAGACGTGTGCGGTATCGACAGGAAGACCGGCAAGCCGAAGCCGATGCCCCTCGGGCACTTCTTCCTCGCGATTGATATCGAGCCGCTGTGCGGCCTCGACACGTTCAAGGAGAACGCGGGGAAGCTCGTTAATGCGCTCCGCGAGTCGAAGAAGGCCCCCAACGGAGGGGGGAGGATTTTCACCGCTGGAGAGAAGGAGCACGTCGCAAGAGGCGAGAGGTTCGGGCAGGGCGGTCTCACCGTCCCAGTCTCTCTGCAGAAGAACATGGCCGACCTCCGCGACAAGCAGGAGAGTCTCAAGACCAAGTACGCTAAGCTCCCCTTCGAGGAGTAAGCGAAGTAAACCCTCCTCGAATAATGCACAAAGAACAATTTAAGAAAACTCAAGAAAGACATTTAAAAAACTGAAAACCTCTCCTCCTATTAAACTTTCTTCTTCGTTGTCGTTTTCAGCAAACTAAATCAAATCAAAACATACAACACCCCCTCAAATTAAATTAAACTCCCTCCTTCCCGTTCCCGTTCACAGCCATGCTGGGACCCCTCTCCTTGTAACCACTGACCTTCCCCTTCACCCCACTAATATTCCCCTTTGTAGTATCGGGCCCGAACAAAAGCAACATGGGCATGAAAAAGAACAGAGCGTAACAAAGGCTGAAGAAGATCGTTAGCACAATCAGGAGTGCCATCTTGAAGAAGAAGGTGAGCTGGCAGAAGGCCATGAAGCTGCCGGAACCGCCGGTGGTTACGGCGCCGGCGACGACTGTGCTTCCCATGTGGGTGCAGGCGTAGACGAATCTGAGGCAAAAAAGAAAGTGTTGGAAAGGGTCATAAAGAGTGAGGGTAGCCTCCCCCCCCCCTCCCCACCCACCCCCCACTAACACACACTCACCTATCCTTCGAGGTGACCTTTCCGTCCTCCAACCCCTCCATGTACATGTGGGCAAGGTGGACAACATAATCGACTGAGAAACCGATGACGATAATCCCCGCGATTGACTCAGCGACGCCCAAATCATAGCCCATGGACTGGACCACGCCCATCACGGAGGCGACGATCATCATGATCGAAGCGATGGCGTAGAAGCTGACGATGATGTTCTTCGTCGCGAAAATGAGGACCAAGAAGGCCACGGGGAAGCAGATAGCGAATCCCGTGAAGAGACCGTCCACTAGCCCCTGCTCCGTGACCATCCAGGTCCAGGCAATTCCGGCCTCGGTGGTGACCTGTCCAGTGGTGGCCGTTCCGGTGTCCAGCTCCTTCAATAATTCGTCGACGACATCCCTCACTTCCTTCTTCTCGTCGAGGGGCCTCAAGGTCGGCAAAGTGCTGACGGTGGGGAGGTTGACGTACTTGACCTCATCGTCGACGACTCCGATGATCTGCTCCCAGCTTCCGGCGATTGGGTCCCTCTCGGGTTTGGTGTCGGAACGGAACTCCTTCAACCTAGTCAGGAAGTTGGCGGCGCTCAATCCTCCCCTCGTCTCACTGTACGTGGCCGTGAGCCAGGAGTCAAACTCCTCCAAGAAGCAGGTCACTCCCTGAGGGCGCGCCAAGGCGCCTCCACTGCCACCGCAAGCCTTGGCGTCACACGCGTAGTTTTGGATTTTGGTGCAGGCGGCCAAGATGTCCGCTTGGGTGTTGGCGTTGGTAATGTCGAAGGCGTCGTTGAAGATGACAGTGCCACGGTTGTCGCTGGGAATGTAGGGGTTGTACTGTTCCCCGCTGGGGTTCTCGTCGCGGTCGATGCCGGTGATTCCATAGACGAAGTTCATCTTGGTAAACTGGTCGTCGACTCCGCCGAGGAAAAGGTTCGAGTTGTCTTCCAGCAGGCCCGTGAACATGTGCTCGTCAGAGAACCACTTCTCCTGCTCAGTGGGCGGCGTCAGCTTCAAGGCCATGGAACCAGCGACGAAGCCCCAGGCGACGCAGGTGATAATGGAGAAGATGGCGACAGTTTTGCTTCCCGTCATGGAGGGAATGTAAGCTTTGTCGAAGAACTTCTCGACAATTCCTCCCCTCTCGTCGACCTCCTTCTCCTCCTTACTCGAGCAGCAGCAAGAGAAGCAGTTCTTCCACTTGCTAACGCGAGTCTCGTACACCAACACAGCTGTGGGGGTGAATGTAATGACCATGATGTAGTTGATGACAATGCAAAGGGCGGCGTAGATGCCAAAGGTGGAGATGGGCATGATGGGAGAGATGGCAGTGGCGACAAAGGCCATGGCGGTGGTGAAGGACGTGTTGAACACCGCCTGGGCGGTGCGCGAGTATGCGATGGTCATCCTCTTGGTCAGATACTCGGCTTCGCTCTGGTTCGCCTCGTCCCTCGGAACTAACTCGGCGGTCTGCTTCCAGCCATCGACCAGCACGAAAACATCGTCAGCTCCTACTCCCAAAACTAAGAAGATGACGAGAGTGTGAAGCGTGTCGAAGTATTCAATCTGGAAGACTCCCTTGTAGATGGCGTTTCCGATGGGAAGAGATGCGACGATCTGAAGCATGGCGATGGAGGCCAGGAAGAACGAACCGGTGTGGACGAAGATCCAGATGTAGACGAATATGAGGGAGAACATTGAGAAGAACATGTCGAATTGGACGACGCGCTTGAACTCTAGCTGCTGGATGTCAAAGCCCCAGTACCTGACCTCGAGGCCGTCCTTGGTGTGCTTCTGATTGAAGGCGGACTTGGTGGAGGTGTGCTCGACACCGATGTATTCGAACATGGGGTCCTCCCACGCCGTGAAGAGCTTCTCGTACTTGGCGTACTGCTCCGTCATTTTGTCCGTCTCGCTGGTGTACCCCTCAAGGGGGCTGCCGAGCTGCACCATGGAGCGGACCTGCGGCGAAGTTTGACGTGAGCATACGCAGCATACATATAATATCACGTGGAGTTATCGGACCTCGGCACCTCTCACCTTGACGGGATAGGTGGTATCCTCGACATCCTTGTCGAAGAAGAAACCGTAGAAAAGCATGCCGGCGTCGGTACCCAAAGCATCGATCATGGTGGTGGTCTGCGTGTCGATGTCACTCTGGGTCAGCAGGGGGCAAGACCAGTCGTGGTGGATACCGTAGTAAAGCAGAGGGTACGACAAGGTCATGTTCTGGCACTTGCCGCTGGGGTTGCCGGGGATAAGAGCGCAGTAGTTCGAGTAGCCGTCCGCTCCCGTCAGGGTGGCAAGCTTAGCTTCAATCTCGCACATGGTCTGGAGCTTCTCCGCCGTGGCGATAGTGGTGGTCGTGCTAGCATCTTCGTGCTCGTAAATGTAGAAGACGGAGTGGATGAAGGACTTGGTGGTCCTGCTCTCGCTTTCGTCAGCCGAGACCAGAAGGTCGACCTCCTTGAAGGCCGAGGCGACCGCGTCTTGGTCCTTGCTGTACTCGTGGCTGCTCACAGTCCAGTCGTACTCTCCAGGCTGAGACGCTCCCCAAAGAGCAAAGGAAGCGAACATGATTCCGACCAACAGCCAAATCATAATACAGAAGTATTTGCAGATGTCGTGGGAGTAGGTCCTGCAGAAGGTGGAGTCGAGGATGGGGGTCATCATTTGGGGGTGTGAGCGGGGCGCATCAAAAGTTATTTTAAAATGGCGGAGCCCCCACGCTACGCCTCTCCTCTCACCTTGCGACATTGGCTGAAATCCTGTCAAAAATCGTCGAGGGCTCGCCGATCTCGGAAACAGGGGTCGCCTTGGGGGGGGGCGAAGAGCCGAGGGTCTCGTTAACGGGGGCTTGCGTGTAGGAAACCATCTCGGTTCCCCCAGCTGGGCCTGAATCAGACGGGCTGCTCATCCTAATTTCTTTCTGCTGTGAAGATTCAGGGTGACTGGAGGAGGTTAGAAAAGGGAGGGGTTAGATCCAAAGCGATGCATCATACATCGGGCGACATTGGAAATGTCCGTTCAAAGATCGCCTCGTGTGCATTTACCGAGACTTCTAACAAAATGACGAGATCAAGTCACCCAAAAGTTTAGTGCGAGGCAAAATCCCCGGGTTACTTCCCAGACTTCCACACACTTTGTAAGATAACGAACGGACGGAAGTCAAACAACCCCCGCGCGCTCCAGAATGGCTCCCCTCTTCATGCTCCGCAGTGCCCATCGCCTCGTGTCCCGACGCACAAGAAGTACAAGCTGCAACCTTATTGTCTGTTGCGAGGCGGATGTTGTGTAGGAAGAGTCCAACAAAAATCACAAAACGACGAGTTATCCCCGCGCTTGCCGAGCCCCCTAACCCGTATGTTGCTGACCTATCCCGACTAACCCCCCTTGTCCCCTCTCCGCTCCCCTTCCCTCCTCAGCACCCGTCCATCCACCAACCCCCTCACCCAAACCTCACACGGGCAAAGAATCACTCACTCAAATGACTTCCAAGAACGTCGTCATGACGCCGCAGGTCGAGAACGAGCAACTTCGCAACGACCTGAAGGCCGCTCAGAACGCCCTCGAGAAGGTTAAGAGCGACCTGAGCAGGAGCAGAGAGTCATATGTCCGCAGAGAGAGGGCCTACAAAACTAGAATCGACGAGCTCGAGGACAGCTTGCAGATGCTCAAGAGCCAAAAGACGGACCTTCTCTCTCACGATGACAAGATGACTCACATGCGGAATGAGATCAAGGGAAATTACGAAGCCATAGTCACCAACGTCGGCGTGGTGCAGGACAGGACGACGAAGATTCTGCAGGAGCAGGAGAGGGACTTGCTGAGGGCGTTTCGGGCGAGGCTTTTCGACGTGCAGACGGAGCTGGAGAAGGAGAAGAGCAGGACGGACGACGGGGCGACCAAGTACATCGAGGAGGCGAAGCAGACCAAGAGGGACCTGGAGTGGTTCAAGGAGAACTGCGACAGGCTGGACACTCGCAACCAGACCCTCAGCAAGGACAACGAGAGGCTCAAGGGGCAGTTCCAGACGCAGGAGAAGGACAGAAACTACTTGATCGGGAAGCTCGTGGAGGAGAAGAGGTGAGAGTACATAAAGTGCCCTTTGCTTTGCTGCACCATTCTAACTTGCCGCTTCGCTCGTCGCAGGAGGGGAGCGCGACTCGGGCAGGACGCCGAAAGGCTGGAGAGGGAGAACCAGAAGCTGCTGAAGCAGCTGCAGGCCAGCAAGAAGGGGCAGGGAATGGGCATGACCCTCGACAACTTCAACTTCGCCGCCAGCCCGGGGGGCTCGAATTTCGCGGGATCGGGCATGGGTCAGAGGCCCGGGACGACCGGGGGGATGGGAAGGGGCAGCCTGGGCGACACCGGCGCTGACAGCAGGTACAAGGAAATTATAAAGAGGCTGAAGAGGCTGCTCGAGACGGAGAGGCGCAACCTCAGCAAGGCCAGGGACAGGTACTTCCAGGAGGTGAAGCAGCGGACCGAGATGGAGGTGCTGCTCAAAGACTGTGTCGACGACGTCAGGTCCTCTATCAAGGCCAAGAACGACCAGAAGAACCCCTCGAAGAAGGCAGGTGGAAGGACGAGCATCCTTGGTACGGGCAAGCAAACCGGCGGAGTCACCATAGACGACTTCACCAGCACCGACAGGGAGAGAGTGCTGGAGCTCCTCTTCGCCAAGGAGCGCGTCATCACCCTGCTGCAGGCCAAGGCATTCCCTCCGAAAGTGAGCGAGAACGGCGGGGCGGCGGGCGCTACCAAGGAAGAGATGGACGAAATATTCGCCGGCATCGACAAGGGCGCAAGGCCATCCACCTCCAACGAAGCTGTAGGTGTCGGAGGGGGGATGGGGAGCAGCACCGCAAGCGGTGGAGGCCTCCGACCAATCACGGCCACATGAAAGCCAAAATAACGAACCCCTTCCAAGCAGTCAGTGTAATTAAAATACTTGGTTCTCGAAATGCAAACACAGACGTTAATTTTTAATTTGGCTATGTAATGTAGAGACCCACCCTGGGTTGGATGAAGAAGATTTATTGCCTGTTGAAAATTATATGTTTTTTTTCTCCACACCGGCTAATCAACATAGTCCGTCAACTCGAAAAGCCTTGTCCAAAACGAAGGGGAAAAATAGGATGAACAGAGCGATAAATTATTTTTAAGTATATAAATCATTATTGTTGCATTGCATTGCGAGCTAACTGTCACCCACTCATCCATCATCCTTCACTCGTCACACTTCACACTTCACACTTCTATCAGTTTCATCGTTGCGGTACTAAGGCAGCTCGGACAATTGTTTCTCCACATTCGCCCCTTTCCCCTTGCGCAGCCCTGGTGAATGCGTTTTCTGCATCCGGTGCATTCTAGCGCCGGTCCCGTTACTTCGTCGAAGCAAATTGTACATTCGTTGCTCTCATGCTTTATTGAGATCGGTCCGTCATTTGTTGTTGCTGCTGCTGCTGCTGCTGCCTTCTTAGAAGGCGAATCAATTTTGAAGTAGCTAGTAATCGTTGTTGTCTTCGCCTTCTTGCTCAAGGACCCGTCATTCTTAATGTTCGCCTCCTCTTTGCCTTGGTCGCTTCGTCGCTTTGAAGATAGGCTTTTATTATGGGAACATATCGCCTCGTGGCTATCAAGCTTGACTATCAAGCAGTCCTTTGTACAATACTTGCATTGAACATAACAAATCTGTTCTCGGCTTGGTAAAGAAGGTTCCAGCGGCGTGTTTGGTTTGCCGATGTCCTCACCAGCACAATCGTTTTCATCCTCTTCAGACACTTCGCAGTCCCCGGAATCGGAGGGCGTCGGAGGTTCCGCTTTAGTATCCACTGCTTCGTCTTTGTTGACGGTGGTGCTGGTGCCCTGAGTCCTCCTGTAATCTTCAGGCTCCAATCCGGTCAAACCCCATTTTCGTTCGTTGTTCAAGCCCTTGCCTTCAGCGACGTCTGCATCAATTGACACATGTTTTGCATAACCTGGGTTAGGTCCATTGGGTCCGTGCACTGCCCGAATGATCATCGGAATCCATTTCCCGTCGCTACTATTCGGTTTCACTGCCTTCGGGTTCACCTCTATAGCATCCCCCACCTTCTCCCACCTAACCTCCATTTTGGCGGCTGCTCACAATGGGAGAATTGACGGAGCAAGCAGCGCCACGGGGGCACGAATTGCAGGAGTCGAATAGAAAGGCAGGGTGTGTAACAATTATCGCCGTTGCAGTTCGGGAAAGAAGAAGATCTTTCCCGTTATTTTCCCAAGGTTTTTGATTTGAGTGAGTGGAGCAAAATTAACCACCTCCCCCAAGGTCAGTCAATCGCGGAGAAACGCTTCAAAAATCCAAGTCACCCCGCTTCTTGTCAACGGAAGTGGCCCATTCCCTAAGGACGAGCTAAACGCCCGGGCAATTTTTCTTTTGACACGATTCGACACTGAGCTTATTATTGTCCGATAAAGCTTCCATGTATATTTTCAATCTTATCTCGCGCTCCAGGCATACTCGAAGTAAGCCTTTTCTGCGCCATTCACTGACTCCAGTCGTCTCGTCTCGTCTCGCTACCCCCCCCCCCGCTTTTCTCCAGACATTAAAATGAAACTCTCTATCCTCTCGCTCCTGCCCGCCATGGCCTCCGCCGCTTACAGGTCTGAGATCATTGACCACAGTGATCACGGCGAACAGGTCCTGTCCGCTCGCCCCCACGAGTACATCCAGGCCGACGACCTTCCGGACGCCTTCACCTGGGGCGACGTCGACGGCGTCAGCTACCTCACCAGGAGCGTAAACCAGCACATTCCCCAGTACTGCGGCTCCTGCTGGGCCCAGGGATCCATGTCCGCCCTTGCCGACCGTGTCAACATTGCCAGGGAGAACGCCGGCGTCCCCTACACCCTCTCGGTGCAGTACATCCTCAACCACCAGATCGGCGGAAGTTGCTACGGAGGAAGCGCCTCCGGCACCTACGCTGCCGCCCAGAAGGCCGGACCCATCCCCTACGAGACTTGCTTCTCCTACCTCGCCTGTAGCAGCGACAGCAGCGAGGGCTTCTGCGGAAACGTCGACTTCAGCGAGGAGACCGCCAGCCAGACCTGCCGCACCTGCTCCACCTTCGGGGCCGGCTGCACCAACATTGACAAGTACCCCAACGTCACCATCGGAGAGTACGGAACCGTCTCCGGAGCCGACAACGTCAAGGCGGAGATCTTCGCCCGCGGCCCCGTCGCGTGCGGAATCAACGCCGAGCCCCTCCTCAACTACACCGGCGGCGTCTTCGAGGACACCAAGATTGCCGACAAGCTCACCAACCACATCATCTCAGTCGTCGGCTGGGGAAGCGACTCAGACGGACAGTACTGGATCGTCCGCAACAGCTGGGGAGAGTACTGGGGAGAGATGGGCTACTTCCGTCTCCGCATGGGCGACAACCAGCTCGGCATGGAGGACGGTTGCTCCTGGGCTACCCCCGACGTTTACTCCGAGTCCAACTTCCCCTGCTACGAGGGCGGAGAGAACTGCGGCGGTACCCACAGCGACGACGACACCTACTCCGCCAGGGAGGAGAACAGCATCCTCGAAGGATACGTCGGAGTGCAGTACG
This sequence comes from Triparma verrucosa, assembly GCA_030267905.1. Taxonomy (NCBI): domain Eukaryota; class Bolidophyceae; order Parmales; family Triparmaceae; genus Triparma; species Triparma verrucosa. The sequence continues at coordinate 11,290 of BRXX01000165.1, forward strand.
TCGACCCCTCTGAGGACGTCGACTCTGTCTACAGGCGCCTCTAAGCACAAACAGAGAATTATTTGAGAACGTTGTTGTACTAACGATGTTTCGAGAATGATCTTCAAAAACTTTAAAACAGGAAACGCTGTGTTTGGGCTTTGCCAAAAAGTCAATAGTAATAACGGAAACGCCACAACGCTTAGCTTTTGCCTATCAAAGTCCCCAACTTTCTCTACTATTATTTCTCATCCGAAGTGTAGGTTCAACCCAAACTGCATAGGCTGCACAACATCTCCTTCCCCCTTCCTTAAAATTTTCGCCCAACTAGCTTCTCCCCTCCCCAAATTCCCCAACGGCACCGCCACTCCAATTCCCGCCGTCACCCTCGTCGATTCTTTTACTGCTGATATAGACGTAATGTCCGCGAGGTTCGACAGGCCTCCTACAGAACCGAACGTGAAGATACGACCGCCTAACTTCTCAATTACAGGGTGAGGAAAAGGGGTGGACAATTGTAAACTCCCTCCATGATAAACCTCTGCATATCGTTAAAAAGATTTCGTCTTGGTGTTAGAAAACCCCCCCTTATTAAAAAAAACAACTCCCTAACCTCTCACCTCCCCCAATCGCGTCCCCCCTTCCACCTTTCGGTCCCACTCCCCCTCTTTCAAATCCTCTAAAAACCATCGGCCCCCCAACATAAAACCTATCACTAACATTACTAACAGGATTACACATCCCTCCATACTTCAAAACCTTAATCCCACCTAACGCAACATGAAAATGTGATGATAATATATCTTTGTATATCGGGATATGTATTCCACCTTTAACTTCTGTTTTTAAATAACCTACATCTCCGGGGGGACCTGCTAATTCTACGTTTAATGTACTTTCGAGGCCTTTATAAGGTACGTAACGGTTTTTATGTGTGAAGGCACCGTTTGTGGAGGCGGTTAATTTTAGAGAATGTTTGAAATTAGGACCTGGGAAGAACAAAGGGGGGATGAGAAAGGAGAGGAGAGACTGAGACGATGTTTCATCTGGTTGAGCGGTATTATTATATTATATAATCTGTCCATCTGTTTAGTTACCATGGTCGAGCGGTATTATTATATTATATAACCTGTTCATCTGTTTAGTTACCATGGTCTCGCTTCGCTCGACACAGGGAAATAACGAGGAAAAAGTCCCCCCCAGGGGAGGGGGGACTTTTTCGAGCACCATCCCTAGCCCCACCTCCTCGTACAAACCCTGCTCGTCCGCCTCCGCCCCCCACCGTAGCGCCTTGCCCTGGGCGCTAAACAAAAGCTAATTATACGTTGTGTGTGTTTTATATATGATATTACCACTTCATAACATATAACAAAATAACTAACCTGATTCAGCTAAAATTTCTTCGCTCGAGTCGTACGCGTACGGGACACTCGCGTGTAAATTAGGCATTACGTTACGGAGGTCGGCTCGCCATTCTAACTCGGTGTAAGAGCCGGGGACGGTTGAGGGGGGGCCGGAACGGAGGAGGTAGTAGAGGGATTTTGAAGTTTCGGAGTAAGAGCGGGTTGGAAGGTGGGAGGTTTCTTTGTAAGAGAGGCCGTAGGATTTTGAGCCGGGTTTCGGAGCAGAGAAGAGAGGCTGGAAATGGCCGAGGTTGAATGATGTTGAGCCTGTTTGGGAGACGTTGTAGTTTATTGAGGACATGCCGCAGTTTCCGTCGGAGTTCCGGAGGGTTAGGGAGGACGTCATTTGGACTTCTGGGATGGAGAAGGATGGGGATGAAGATGATTCGAAGGAGGACGTGTTCTAGAGAGGAAAGAGTGGAGCAAAGTGAAGTGAAGTGAAATGACGTCGTTAGAATTACGTAGTCACGTAGTGCACGTAGTGCTGATATGTCGGCCTTAAATCGTCTTAAAGAGTCTTATTTACCTGCTTAAGATCACCTCCCACATGTATTTTATACCAATTCTTCTCCTTAGCTCTTAGCTTGACATGAACTCCTCCTGGTAACACGTTCCCTTTATCGTCCTTGGCCTGTTCGAGAGATGCTATGAAAGTGTCATAGCAGTTTGTGGAGTGCATGTTTGTTATGAATGTGTTTAGGGAGGAGTTAAGGTTCCCTATTGTAGAAGACTCAGTAACGCCTGATGATTTTAAGGCTGAAAGAATGAAGTCTTCTGATGTGGCTCGAGGACTTGGATTGGACGATTTTGAGAACAGTGGTGGATCGTTATCACTTTTATAAGCATAACTGTGAAAGTATACCCGGGCAGAAGCAGGGACGGACATGATGCGAGTTATGCGACGACTGAATGCGACTGAATGCGACTGAGCTACTTAGAAAAGGCTATAAAACTATGAACTCTATCAAAGAGAAGTAATTTATTATTTGAACAAACGCTAAGGAATGGAAACTATCTATTACGACGACTATGACTTGCTAGCAGGTGTTAGGATGGCTTTATAATGGCCTTATGATGGCCTTCAGAAATTTTCCAGGATATTAGTATATCTCTTATTATATATCTTAAACGTCATACACCACATCATATTAATATTATAACTTCCCTGAAATTAATATATCATACTAAATATAATGCCCTCCGATCGTGATATAGACGCTCCGGTCTCATTAATGGGATTATGGCCAGACAGTGACGATGAAGAAGGGACAGCCACACAAGAGGTGAGCAATAAAACATCCAACGTCGCCATCCAACGTCGCTTCCAACATATTACGTTCACCCCTAACATTTACACTCTCCAAAGTTCTCCCAAGAATACTCCGAGCAAACAATAACAGTCTGCGGTCTCCCTCTCCTCGTCCGTCAATTCACCTTCCACTCCCAAAACGCCAACCGCGTCTGGCCCGGAACCTTCAACCTCGCCGAACATTACCTCTCCCCTCCCTCCTCTCTCTCCCTCCTCCAAAACAAAACCATCCTAGAACTAGGTTCAGCGACAGGTCTACTATCCTTACGTCTCCTCCTCTCCGGCGTAAAAAACATAACGACCTCCGACGTCGTCGACTCCGGTGAAGTCGAGTCGAACATATCTTACAATTTCAGGAAGAACGGTGTGGAGCCCGTGAGGCATGTGCCGCATACGTGGGGGAGTGGCTGGTGTGGGGGGGAGTTCGAGGTTGTTATTGCTAGTGATATATTGTTGTATTGTGGGGTGTATGTTGAATTGGTTAAGACTATTAAGGAACTTGTTAAGACGGAGGAAGGGATGTTTGTTATGAGCTGGAATAGGAGGATGGAGGAGAGTAAGGTCTTTTTTAGGATGATGGAGGAGGAAGGGTATACTTGTGAGGTGAGAGAAGAAGAGATTGACGGGTGAATAACGGTTGTCTAAATTTGATACTGTTCGTCATAAATAACGAACCCCAATGTTCTAACACCACACAAACAATAATTTCAACCCACCCTCGCATTTGCACAGCACCTCGGGAAGTGCGTGTATAAGTTTCAGCTCAAAAAACTCGAAAAAGTTGTCGAGGGGGAGCATGTCTCCGAACTGAAATCATAAAATTGAATTAAAGAACGAAATTATATAATTGCTGTAGATGCTTGTTTTAATCTCTTCACCCATTTATTTATTTACACGTACACACACATTCCCTTCTAAATAAGAGCTCCCATAACCATATTTTCGTTCATATCAGTAACAGTAAATGCCTTCTCCCTCGTCTGTGCTCCGCTCCTACCATAACCAACGCTATCCATCCTCGCCAACTTAAACTCCTCATGCGTTCTAGAAAGCTGTACGAGCGTAATCGTGACGACGCCGAACACGGCGACTAAACCGGTTAAACCTACCGTTCCGATTACAGGGTCGTACGTTCCCTCGACGCCTAGAGCGCTTAAGAGGAAAAGGCTCGACGCGGCGGCGATTATCATTAGGAGACCTTGGAGTTTTTGCCACCAGTTGAGGTTGAGGGTGGCGACTGCGCTGAGCTCCCAGCGGGAGGCGGATTGGACGGAGGGGGGGACGGCCTTGTTGCAGATGGAGCGGATCGTGAAGAGGGCGACGTAGAGGGAGAGGTAGAAGGAGACAGAGGAGGTGTTTTGACAGAGGGAGGAGCGCAGGGAGTGTTCGCTCATATAGCAGCTAAGGAGGGGGGGGTAGGAGATTGATGAGTATTAGAATTCAAGTGGTCGGGTGAAGGGGGAGGCATTCTCGCCATTCTAGCCATTCTAGCCATTCTCGTTCTCACCTGATGGTCTCGAACATTAAGAAACTCATCGGGGCGATAGACGACATGCCGTTGACTATCACGGTCTTGCACAGGAAACTGTCTAGATTTTCTGCGTCCAGTTCTCCGGCGCTTTTACGGAGCTTCAGCCCGTACCGGAACAGGAATATCCACGCTCCGATCTTGATGATGTTAATAACACCTCCTACGACATCGCCCTGGCGACACTTTGCACAGGCGGTGAAGAGATCGCTGAAAATGGCGAAGGATACAAAGTGCCATTTCAAGAAGTTCAAGTAGCCCTTATCGTTTCGCCTAGGTTTCATTATTGTCGCCATGATAAATAGCGTAATCGTGCCGGGGAATATCACGTCAGAAACGGCGCTCCAACTCTTGTCGAGCGTTATCGCGTACATGAGGTACCCGAGCGAATTCAGCGATGTGAGGCAGAAGCTTAAGACGACATACAACGTTGAACACTCTTTGACTGTGCCAAGATTGGACAAGTTTCTCTTCTTCTCCTGATGCTCACTGCGTTTCAGTTTCAGCGACTTTATACAGGTGTAACACTCAGACAAGAACGTTACCAAAGCTGCCGCCCCTCCAACCACCCCAATGGTGATAATAATTTTCTCTTGTCTCTCCAACTCCTGTGCGAGCGAGCGTAAAACTTGTTAAGGCAATGCACGTAGCGATTGATTGGAAGCGACGTTCGAGATCTTCTCACCTCGGCTTGTTTGGCTTTGTCGTTTGTATCGGCGCTCATGATTGCAAACAGAAAAACGCCGCACCCTATTGTTATCAGCGAGAACGCTCCGTGGAGGCCACGTCGGAATGAGATGTCCTTTAGTGTGGCGATCTTCTGGATCGAAAGACTGCGACAAGCAAAGACGGACACGTTAGAGTCACCTCTTCTATATTCTGACTCCTCGCTCCGCTAGCTGCTCCTCGAAAACCATCCCTCACCTTAGCTCGCCTCGCCATTCTCGAGGAACTGAAGAGTCGACCATCTTCATTGCCCAGAGCGCGGAGAGATAGACGGAAATTGTGACGGCGCAGAGCGACTTGTTGTAACATTGACTGTAGTCTCCGTCGTTTTCAAAGAGGCATTTCGAGACGCGGAACGTGAGGAAGAGGTTTGATATGAGCACAGTAACTCCCCCCTTGAACAGCGTGTTCTCGAGGAAGTTCTCGATATCTTCGTCTGGCAACCTCCCGATTGCGGCTCTCAGCTTCGCTCCAAAGTGAAAGAGAACAGTCAGACAGACCGGATAAATTAAGTAAAGGACTCCCCAAAGTACGTCATTATTTCGAAAGTTCATAATTGAAAGCGCAAAATCGCCGATGTACCATGTGCACACAGACTGTGGCGAAGAGCGAGGCGACGAATTAGAATGAATTACCAGGCGCTCTTCAGTGAGTGGTGAAGCGATGAACTGCAGCCGCGCGTCGTACACCCAAATGATAAACTCACCTGAATTTCTAGCCATCGGATGTGACGTGGATGGTGCTCCCGGCTGCCCCGCCGCGGTTGGCAGCAGAAAGAGAAGAGGTAGAATTGCATGGTGAAGGGATAGCAGGTGTTGACAATAAAATTCCACTTGAGTTCGAGTGAAATTGCGCCAGCGACGGCTAGGATTGGGTGCAGCATGCTGAACAAGAATCCCGTCCTCCTCCAAAAGTTCGAGGCCTCCGTCAAGATTCGTGGTTCTTCTGGGGTTGGGGTTGGCGTTGGGGTAGGGGTTGGTGGGGTTGCGGTTTGTTCGAGCCTTATCTCCCTCCTCACTGCAACTAGCTTCCATAACGTTACCACGGTGAGGATGGAGCCTCCCGCAACACCCACGACCTGCATGACCTGAATTTCTATTTTCGAAGTTATCGAACCCTCCGCTGCGGACTACGAGTTAGAATTTGTAGCTATTACAGCGTTTTTGTAAATGTGGCTTCGTCCTCGAAGTGCCTCACCCCCGTAGTTTCCCAACATGAAGATGCCACAGGCGAAGGAAATTATTAGACCAAATGACTGCGACGAGCGAAGTGACGAAGAGCAAAGTGACAAAATTAGTGTAAATTAGCTCTGAAAGTGATTGGCCTCATAACGTCGTATTCTTCTCACCTGCACGTACTCCTCGAGGTTCATGTCCATAGCAATGACCTTCTTCACGTTGAAGTTGTGCCGATCCAAGATGCGTGGGGGGGCAATACCGGATATAATCTTCCCGGCGATGTAAATAACGACCATTATGCCGAGCCCCGTCTGTGAGTACAAAGTTCTCTTACAGGCCTTCCAATTTGGGCCGTTGGGGTTCGGATCGGATCCGTCCCCGTATTTGTTGTGCTGTATTTCGAAGTCGCACTGGATAGAGGAGAAGATGAGGAAGCCCAGCTGCGCACCTCCCAGAAACATACCGTCCCTAACTACGTAGGTGAGAAGAAATTCGCTCAGTTTCTCAGTCTCCAGCCGAGCGACTGCGACGAGCAGCGAGCGTCGATCGATCGAGCGTGTGAAGATTGGGTTAGATCATGCAGCCACTGCATCCACCGAGGAGCCCTCCAATATTTTGTTTTCGATCCGTCCGCTACTCCTTGTCGCTCCTCGCAGCATCTCACCTCTCCTTCGCACCCGAAAGTAAAACGCCAAGATGGCGGTTTGAACTATTAGAATGGGGACGAGCCACCAAAAATTTGTGTTCTGTAACGCCTCCCTATAGTAATAGAAGCGTGCTACTTTATCGGTGAGGAGGAAAATCATACTCTGGAGGGCAAGGAAGGAGAGGTAAGGTAAATCATTGCGACGCGGCTGAAGGAAGAAAGATATGCTTATTGCCCCTATGGTTATCGGGAACAGTGTCCAGGCCCAAAATTTATCCACCTGCGACGAGTCGAGGAGCAAAGCGAAGTCAGAGTGTATTTATTGTGCAGGTACTCTACAGTTACGATGTTCTTCTCACCTTCTCCATGGCCCGGCCAGCCCTCGTATCATTGGAAGCAATATCGCCTCCGAACTTCATTATCATGTATAAATACATCGCTGGGCTAATTGTCGAGAGAAGAAACGTAGCTGCCGAGTAGAAGTTTGAGCACTTCGTGACGGTTCTCATGACAGACGACGGCAGTGCAGTCAGTACGCTTGGGGCTATTGGTCTTGATAGTGTTGGTTGTGTTGGTTGTGTTGGTTGTGTTGGTTGTGTTGGTTGTGTTGGTTGTGTTGGTTGTGTTGGTTGTGGTGGTGTTTGTAGATCGGAGGAGGACGGAGTTGGTTGTTGAGAGTCGGGAGGTTTTGTCAGGGGATTCGAAACTACAGCAGACTGCTCATTTGTGACTGCCCCAGCGGCCTCAAAGTTCGCCCGTAGTTCTCTCACGGGGCACCCGCCCCTCGCCGAAGGCCTCTGTGCACCGGCCAGCGCTAACCCTCGCCCTCGCCCTGAACCCCCACGCCCTGACCCTCTTCCACGCCCCTGTGAATTGCTTCTCGCCTTATATTCAGCTTTGAAGCTTTCAGCGCGGGCAAGGTGCGGTGAGAGTTCGAGGGAGGACTTAGCAGCAGACATTTTTAAGAGTCCGCTGTTATGGAAGATGGAAAGTCCCGGCAGGTCAGGCGGCAGGTATTCAGGAAGGGAGAATTTTTTAGATGCTGGATATAAACAAATAAGACGCAAAGCTGATAAGATCAATTGATATTTGGAAGTGAATCCTACGTAATATTTACAAAAATCGTGAATTTAGGTAATTATCCCTGGAATGCGGTGAATTTTCCGATTTGGAGACATTAAAAACGTTTAAGCGATAAATATTGATCATATTATTCGCTTTGGTACCACTAAGAGGAATAAAATGATAATTATAGAGACAAAAAATTAATTGAGACTCCTTTTTAAAAACATTATTTTCAAATCACTCTTTTAACCATAAAAATGTCAAATTATTTATCTTAGAGATCTGAAGTGAAGAATATGATAATTTTAAGGAAAAGTTATAATTTTTAAGAAAAAGTGAAAAAGTTGTAAAAACCACAAAAAAGGGCATTTTTCAATAATTAAATTCCTTTCCTGCCTCTCAAAGGCCTTAAGGTGATTAATATGATTCCACCAAAAAACACTTCCGAGGAGAAACAATTTTTTTGGAATGAAAACCTCTAGTGTTTCCTGCGTGTCACTGCGGACGTCTGCTCTTCGAGAGAAAGTGGTTGTATATATAGATACAATTGTCACCAGCTTTTGCCTCCGTACTTACGTTTCTTTGCCGAACAACTCTAAAAATCTTCTATCAAAGTTTGCTATTTTTGTCCGACGATGGCCTACTTTTTGTTGCTATTCTCCCTCCTAACAATCGCAGTCACCAGTGGCAGCGTCATCGACGTCACCTCGATCGTGAAGACTATCGATATTTCTCGCATCGTGAACGGAGTTTACACTGAGGAGGATTGTGCACTGATTGGAGCTGCATGCAGGTGAGCGAACGAACGAGAGTCCTGCTGAAGGATTTCCAGTTGATCGCTCCACTGCCCATAGTTCTGTTCTAACGTACCCCAAACCTCCGCAAATGTACCCGTCTAGGTCTCCCGGATTCTTCCACATTTCGAATCACGGCATCCCGAAAAATACGATAGAGAGATTCGACGAAATGGTGAGGGCGTTCTTTGATCTTCCTCTGGAGGAGAAGCTGAGAATAAGACGCACGGAGGACAATAGTAGAGGTTTTGCCCACGACGAGCTGACGAAGCGGACCCTCGACCTCAAAGAGCTTTACGACTACGGGCATACCAACCCGGACAAAAGCCCATGTGTTGATGGAATTAATCAGGTAATTGCAGCGATGACGCAAATTATTATTATTATTAGACCTCTCAATATACATCGTCGCCGCTCCATTCTAACTCGTCGCTTCGCTCGCCGCAGTTGCCCGACCTGCCTGGATTCCACGAGGCCATCTCAGAGTACTATGAGGAGTGCAACAAAGTCTCTGCGTGCCTCCTCCGGGCCATCGCCAAGTCGCTGAAGCTAGAGCCAACCGCGTTCGACGCATCCTTCGGCGAAAACCATACCTCATATCTACGGTTGAACAAGTACCCCGTGAAGCCGGGGGTCGAGCTGTGGACCGACAATCGCTCCAACCCCGACGAGCAACAGGAGGAAGAGTCCGACAGCAATAGCAGGAAGCTCCTCGGGGTGAATAGGCACTTTGACGCTGGGGCTTTGACGGTTCTGCGACAGGATGACAAGGTCTCCTCCCTTCAGGTCAACGTCAACGCTCACAATCCGTCGGAGGGGCCGCACTGGGTGGATGTCTCTCCAGTCAAGGACGCCCTCACCATCAACGTCGGCGACATGATCCAGGTCCTCACCAACAACGAGTACAAGGCTCCGGAGCATCGAGTGCTAGCTTCCAGGAACGCGACAAGGTATTCAGGTGAGATCGAGGAGATGGCAAGCGAGGAGCGAAGCGACAACTTTGGGAACACCGTTTCATGTTGCTTTTTTTGAAAATCTAACTCGTCGCCCGCTCCTCGGATCGCAGCGCCATTCTTCTACAACCCCAACTTCGAAGCCACGATTGAGCCGCAATTAGCTGGAGAGGGGCAGAAGAAATACTCGAAGTTCAGCTGGCTTCACTTTCGCCTGTCGAGGTTCGCAGGGGATCATAAAGATACAGGCTATAAAGATATCCAAATCGCAGATTTCCGTATTAACAATAAATAAAAAGTAATGAATTGAATTCGCATAGGTAATGGCTTTCCTTGTGTTTTTCTTAATTTCAAAGGAGATCGAAGTTATGAAAACCCCCTTCGATTAAATTATTCAAACATCCCCCCCTCAATCTCCCCCCCCCGAAAACCAAAATCAACCCTGATCCTAATGCTGAAACTGTCGCTTATCCCCCGCCTTCTTGCTTCCGTACGGGTTACTTGCGGAGAACTCGTGCCCCCCCCCCCCCCCCATTCTCCCGTCCTTCCCTCCCTTCCCCCCTTTACCCTTCTTCCTCCCCGCCTCGTTCTTCCCCTTATCCCCCCTCGCCGAGAACGCCAGGTCGACCCTCGGAGGGGTAGTGAAGCCGAAGGCCTTCGCGACCTTCACCAGGTCGAGAGCGTGTACGTTGAAGACGTCCCTCATGGAGTGGGAAGCGTAGGCCATCAGGTAGCTCCGGTACGCGTCCCTGGCGCCTTTATTGAGGTAGTAGTTCTTCTCGATGAGCCTCTCGAGTTGGCTGCTGACGTTCGCTACCTTCTTCTCGGGGAACTCGTACTCGTTAAGCATGACCTTCGCAGCCTTCAAGTACCTCAAGAAACCGCTCTCCTCGGGAGTCAGGAAGAGGAGGGCCCGGCCCTTCCCGGTGGCGCCACGCGCCGTACGGCCGACGCGGTGAATGTACTCGCGAGGGTCATCGGGGGGGTCGAACTGCGAAAAATAAAGAAAACGTCGTCTCGAGGTTAGAAATAAAACGTTGAGGGGGTTGCGGGTGATGACGGGGGAGTGATTTCTTCTACTTCTTCTTCTTCTTCTTCTCACCTGTATAATCCAATCGACTGACGGTATATCCAGCCCCCTCGCCGCCACGTCCGTGCAGCACAGGACGCCCTTCTCCTGCTTGCAGAACTGGAAGAACGTCGTCGTCCTCTTCTGCTGTTTGAGCTTCCCGTGAATTTCGAGCACGGGGAGGTCGATGTAGCACAGCAGGTCGGAGTGGAATTTTACGGAGTTGCAGGAGGAGAAGAAGACCATTATCTTCTTGTTCTTGTTCTTGCGGAGGAAGGTGTAGAGGAGGAGGAACCTCTTGTCGCTGGGGCAGCTCACGTAGCCTTGTTCTAGGCCTTCGGCTGTCGCGAGTTTCGTCTCGTTCTCGACTTCGACGTAGACGGCTGTGTTTTGGATGGAGAGGCGGGCGAGGTCCTCGACGGCCTTGGTCTGAGTGGCGGAGAAGAGCATCGTCTGGCGTTCTTTGGGGAGGAGCTTTATTATTGAGTGGAGGTCTTCCTCGAAACCTGGAGGGGGGAGGTGGGGGTTGTTGAAGCGAAGGGTTAGACTCTGTTGTTTTTGTTGTGCATATATATGATAGGGGGAATTTGAAAATATCGTTTTATTAGCCGAGTATGCCGGGCCGATCCGCATGCGAGCAAATCCTGCCCAACTATATTCTTGTATCCAATCAAATTTGTGTTCTGATCATATACGCTCGTATTCTCTCCCCACCTCACCAATTTGAAGTATCCTATCCGCCTCATCAATAACGAAAATCTGCAAACTGCTAAACTTAAACCCCTTAGTATTCTGCAAATGATCCAACAACCTCCCCGGCGTCGCCACAAGTATATTGACCCCCTTCCCCAGCCTCTCGGCTTCAGTGCGTCTGTTAGCCCCTCCGATGACTAGACCGTGCGTTTGAGAATGACCTCCGGCGGTGGTAAGGTCTCGGAGGACGCCGTAGATTTGGAGGGAGAGCTCTCGGGTGGGGGAGATTATTATCGCACCGGTGCCGTTGCGGGACGACCATTTTACTGAGTTCAGTAGCTCGAGGGTGGGGATTAGGAAGGCGAGGGTTTTACCTGGGAGGGAGGAGGCGTTAGACACTTTTACTGGAAAGGAGGGGGGCATTTAGTGGGTCTTACCTGAACCGGTTTTTGCGGCGCCGACGAGGTCCTTCCCCGTGAGGAGAGGCGGTATGCTCTTCTGCTGAATCTGGGTCATTTTCGTGAAGTTGAGAGCGGTCAGGGCTTGGGAGGTTTGGGGGGAGAGAGGGAGGGAGGAGAATTCGTTGGAGCCGTAGAAGTTCGCTTTGCCATCGGATTTGGAGGCGGGGTTTGGGGGGGTGGAGGCGGGGTTTGGGAGGGCGTCGGCAGTTTTCTGCTTTTTGGAGGAAGGCTCGGAGCTCGAAGGCGATTCTTCAGAGACAGAGTCGGAGTCGGAGTCGGAGTCGGAGGACCCCTCTTCGGATTCTTCTTTGGACTGCTCTTTGGACGCCTCTTCCTCTTCCTCTTCCTCCTCTTCCTCTTCCTCTTCAACAGCCGCCTCTTCGGCTCTCCGTCTCTCTTCCTCCCTTTCCTGCTTCTGCTGACTCTTCTTTGATTTCTTAGCCATCTGAGAAAAAGTTGCGTCGCGAGGGTAGGTGTGTGGTTTTAGAATTAGAAAGAGGAACAAAAGCGATGGGGTGCTTTCGCTGGTGATCTCGATAGAGAGAGGATATTACTGTAATTCATACGAACGGACATGATTCGAGGTACAGATTTTGAGGTGAACATGTACGATCAAGACAGCGAGCTATCGCAGTGCTCCGAAACTTACCGGAATCAATAAATATTTAGGGTTTTCTGTGAAATTCATTGGTGGTGAATTTTGGGAAGTGTCCTGCAAAAGGAAATAGCCGACTTTTATCATTCATCATTACGTAATATGTCAAAAAGAACGTCTGAAGATCTCTCGAATGCAGTTGAAATACTAGATCCGAACAATTTAGAGGGCGGAGATGACGAGGAGGAAGTATTTGAAGGCTCCGAGTTGGATGCTGCTGCCGACGAAACCCCAGCCATTGGAGGCGATGATTTCATGCATACAGACGACTTCAGGCGATTGTTCGTTGGTTTCGTTATGGTTGATACTTTAGTTCCGATGCGCTGGCTTGATAAAAATGGCACGCTATTGTTGAGAAGAAGCTGACTGAGGTGGAAGATGAGCCTTATGGCGAGATTATTGTTCATGGAGGGAATGATGTAAGTTACGTTGAAGCTAGATCTGATGCGAGGAAGGAAAGGATGAAACAAGCGACGAAGGTTGTCTTCCTTCTGAATATTACGAAGGTCGGAGATAATGCCTGCAAGTACGCCTCCATTCTTGTCGTTGTAGACATCCCCGAAGGCATTACAATCATCGGTGATAGTTCCTTCTTTGACTGCAGTAGTTTGAAACACATTACATTCCCAAAGTCGTTAACTTCAATAGGTAATAATTCCTTCAGATTTTGCTCCAGTCTAGAAGAGGTTGATCTCCTTCACACGAACGTCCTCAAATTAGGTTATGGTGCCTTCATGAGTTGCATAAGTTTAAGAGAGATGAAAGTCCCGGACTCGCTTCAAAACTTTGGTACCAATGTCTTCAACGACTGCTCCAAGCTAGTCCCCTCCGACATTGACGATTACAATAACGGGGCGGTAGTTGCCTACCTCCGCTCTATACAATAATTCACCCGAGGTTCGTTTTGAGGAGATTAAAAATTAAAAAACTAACCTCACAATAACATAAAAAGATCACATATTTTAGTATCTTTCAGAAATCTTATATTCTATTACATCACCGTGCATCCTCCTGACTTGACATAATTCCTCAACTTCTTGACGTCCACCCAGCCCGTTTTGCGCTTCTTGACGGGGTTGTAAACTTCTGAACAGTTTTTCTGCGCCGCCTCGATGCTCTGAACGAAATCCGACACGCCTAGGTCGGGATGCGATATCGACCCGGCGGATCCGAATATTATTTGTAAAATATCTTTGACCTCGTTTGCTAGAAACGGGCGCTCATCGAGAAGGTCGAAGCTGCGACGAGTGAAAGCAAGGGACGCTCATGACGTCAGAAACAATATTTAGCACACGTATCTCCTCAGGCTCTCACCTCTTGGTCGTCGTTCCGAACTCGCGAAGCCTGTGCAGCTCCGGAGCGTACGTCAGCCACGGATTTAAGGCCGTCACCTCCGAAGCTTCCCCGCACAAATCGTCGAGCACATCCATGTCCATCTCGAGGTCTTCGTCTATCTCGTTCCAATATTCGACGACGGAGTCGTCATCCGTGCAGAGACGTATAACAACCCAGGCGGGGAGGTCTTGCAGGGGTCGAAGAGCAGCAGCAACGTCACCGTCAGTGCTTGCGCCGTCAGAGGCAATGACCACCAAGGCCATCTTCCCCTCAGCGCGAAGCTGCGATTCTGCGACGAGCGTGATATTAGAAACGGTAAAGGAGTTGGAAGCTGATTGCTCGCACATTCTCACCTTGCAAGCGCACCCTTTGCACTACCTGCCTGATCTGGGAACATAGCGGCGTCCGGCCAGTGGGACCTGAGCTGCATGCCTTCCTAATCTCCTCTAGCCCTCTCCCGGCTGCGCCTTCCCCCACGGTCACAACCTGATTTGCACGGGGAGGAGGGTTCAGCAGCCTAAACTCAGTCGGGACCTGCAGCCTGGACGACATCTCAGCGTGCCAGCATATGGTGGAGCCGAGCTCCTCCCACCTACTGCACGTTACCATGCCTCCTTCGATCATCACGTGGCCGTCGCTGGTCGCCATCGAGCCGGAGTTGTCGACGATCCAGAAGCGAGAGCCAAACGTGTCACATGACTTGACGAACTGATCAGCGAGGCCGGGCGCAATCGAAGGGTAGTGCTCGCTGGAGAGAAAAAGAGAGAGAGAGAAAGAGAAACAGAGAGCGGGTTAGAGTTTTTTGAACGTTCGGTCGAGAGTTGAAAGAACGAGCACGGTCAACGCTTGGTATAGAGTTGTAAGAACGAACACGATCAACGTTTGGTGGAGAACAACAGTTGCAAGTGTTGTAAGAACAAGCAAGGTCAGATTGGCAAGTCTTGGATGAGCCTTCTCACCGGAGTATATTCTTTCTCTCGAGGTCTGTCCTTTGATTTTCATGTGAATTTGAATGAGAAGGGGTGAACACGGGCGCAGATGGCTCGACAGCGACAGCGTGGGCCGTCGGAATGGAATTGATCATCAGGATTAATTAATTTTTCAGCATTCTGTAACCCTTTTAACTTCACTGCTCCCTACACGTTGTCGATGAGTAAACGAAGTACAGCGACGTTTTGAAGTTGTTCGACGACGAGGATTTCAAGGAATTGCTCTCGGCGAAGCGCGAAAAGGCTGAGAAAACCGCTGCGGTCAAGGGGTTGGAGGAGAAAATTGTCGAGAAAAAGTAAAATGTGAACGGAACGAAAATTGAAATGAAGGATGATGAATGAAAGCAATTTAATATTAACAACAACAAAAAATTACGGCACCATCCCCCCCTCTTCCAAATACTTCTCCACCATCTCCTTAAGCCCTTCCCTCCCCTTCCCCTTCTCCAGCGCCCTCCTAAGTTCTATCTTAACCCCGTACCTCCTACTCCAGAATTCCTTAACTCCGTCCTCATTTTCAATCCTGCAAATTCACCGGCTCTCATGTTAAAAAAAAAAAACCCTCTCAAACCCTGGCTTTCATAACACAATCTCTCTCACCTCTTTCTATTCTTAACCTCCTCCTCTAACCATTCTCCTATCGTTCCGTTCGGATTAACCTTAAAATAATCAACTCTCCTCCTCCGTTCCATCCTCTTAACATCCACCTCATCTTCAATACAATCATACACTTTAATTAACTTCTCATACGAACAAAAAAGTACTTGCGGTAACCTAACTAAATCATTATATAACCTCTCTCTTATACTCGTACATTTTATTGTATCGAATGATTTGAATTGAGAGTATATTAATTTTAATGTTATTATCTTTTTTTTTAATGTTCCAGGAGTATAATATAATATTTTAGGTTGTTTTATTATGCAGTTTATTGGTAACGTCTTATCAAATTCATCGGAGAATACTTGTTGTATATCGGACATACTTTCATTTAATTTATCAGGAGTGTAGTTAATCAATTTAGGACCTCTTCTCAACACAATAGAGGTGTGCGGTGAGAAGTGAGAGTCTAAGGTTGAGAGACGGGATGAAAGGGTGGAGGAGGTTAGAGTTCGGGAGGGGGTTGGGGGGGGGAGGGAGTGGTGGAGGCAGAGGAGGCGGAGGAGGGGAGGGTTGGAGGGGAGGTTTAGGGTGGAGAGGGGGGGGAGGGAGGGGGGGTGAGGGAGGGTTGAGAGGTGGGATATTAGTTTGGAGGTTTGGATTTGTTTTGTTGTTGGTGGTGTTCGTGGTGTTGGAGATTGTAGGGTTGAGGGAGGAGGAGAAGGTTTGGGTATATTATTTATATTATTTGTTATATATCCATCTATTGGTAGTAGTAGTAGTGGTAGTAGCAGTAGTAGTATAAATAAGAGTGACAGCGGTGACATCATCATCCTCTTTATTATATATATATATATATATATATAATTAACAGTAGCTATAGCTGTACAAAGTTCGAAGCTGCTAGCAGTTCTTATGTCGTAATCGAAGCTTCTAGCGCTGATTCAGCTACTGCTGATGTTGCTATTTTTCCGAGAATGAGTTGTCACAGCTTTACGGGTAAATATGAGAGGTCCTGTATGAGAGCCTCTATGACGGCCTCTATTTCAACGAATACCCTTATACTCTAATTAGAGTCCTAACTAATTCGTCCGTCACTTTTATGACGAATATAATTTAATCGAATAAAAGAATGACGCTAAAGCTTTTATTAGCCCACAGTAATATTTGAATAAAACGATCGGTAGGATGAAATAAAAGGCCTGTCACTCCTTCGTACTTGCAACCTGCAACGATGAATCTGAGTGAAAGGTTCAAATGGCCTTTAAATGGCCTTTAATGAAGATTGTTAACGACAATTTTATTAATTGAAGGACGGTATTGATAATAGAAACCCAGCGGCTGCAATATTAACGTGCAGTGATGATCTAAAACAATTTAGAGGGTGATATTACATTTCCAGGCATTTTACACATTTTTCACTCTGTGCCGCTTCCTCTCCAATGACGTTAAATCGCTCACTCCTATCGCTGACCGTGCTCTATTTGTTCATAAAAGTTAGTCTACCAATAGTTAGTAGCTTTACTACCACTAACGTCGTTAATAGCTTTAATAATCTATACCCTTCTATCCAAAGAGTCGACCGATGTCGACCTCTTAATCTCATGGATAAAGGAATGGAAGGTAAGATAAGACACACTACACACTGACACACTACACACTGTGCCGTCATAGTACCAGTCGTCATAAGATCTACGGATATCAGACAATATCCCTGTACTTTCGTGTTCCTCCTCTCTTTCTCTAACCTGTAAACTCCCCTCCTCCACTCCTCCCCTCCTCCACCCCTCCACCCCCTCCACCCCCCCCACCCTCTCTCCGCAGACCGCCTCCAGAACATCGAGCGTTCCTTCCAGTCTCTAACCGAGCGTTTAGCCGACCCCGACGTCCTAGGTGATCCCAAACTTCTCAGAAAGTTAATGAGCGAGAGGAGTCAGGCTGAAGAAACAGGTTAGTACTCAAATGTCGATATCATAAGTCAATATCATAACGTCTCACACACCAAAACACCGTGTTTAAATAAAACAGTAACAACCTTCCAAACCTACAAAAGCCTAAAACAATCCCTCTCCGAAGCTAACGAACTCTTCCGCGATTCCTCCTCCGACGAGGAAATGAAAGAAATGGCCCGAGAAGAAATAAAAGCCTGCGAAACCTCCCTCTCAACCCTCGAAGAAACAATAAAAATCCTCCTCCTCCCAACCGACCCGAACGATTCCCGCAATGTAATGCTCGAAATCCGCGCCGGCACTGGCGGTTCCGAAGCGAACATCTTCGCAGGCGACCTCTACACCGTCTACACGAAATACTGCAAAGACCAAGGATGGCGTGTCTCCGTCCTCGAAGAGTCCACCGGCGACGACGGTGGTTTCAAGAACGTCGTAATTGAGATAAACGGTGAAAGCGTTTATAGTAAGATGAAATGGGAGGCGGGGGTGCATAGAGTGCAGAGGGTTCCGGCTACGGAGACGCAGGGGAGGGTTCATACTAGTACGGCTACGGTCGCGGTTATGCCGGAGTGCGATGAGTTGGAAGGTGAGGAGAGAAGAGAGAGAGATTCTTATTGACGTTCATGTGCGTGTGTTTTATTCTTATCTGTGTTTTGTTCTAACACGTAACCGTTTTTTTTTTGAATCTCGTTTTAAATCCGTACAGTAACAATCGACCCGAAAGACCTCGACCTCTCCACAATGCGTTCCGGTGGCGCCGGAGGTCAAAACGTCAACAAAGTAGAATCAGGCGTCGACTTAACACACAAGCCTACAGGCATACGTATTAAGTGTACGCAGGAGAGGAGTCAGCTTAAGAACAAGGATTTAGCTATGCAGATGTTGAGGAATAAGTTGTTTGAGATTGAGGTTGAGAAGAGGGAGAGGGAGGAGAGGGAGAGGAGAGGTTCTCAGGTCGGGACGGGGGGGAGGAGCGAGAAGATTAAGACGTATAATTGGAAGGATTCGAGGGTTAGTGATCATAGGTTGGGGAAGAATTATCCGTTGGCGATGTGGCAGGGGGCGGATATTGGACCGATGATTGGGGATATGATTCTTATGAACCAGGAGGAGCTCATGAGGATTATTAATGAGGAGAATAAGTAAAACGTGCGTCGGCGATTTTTTATTAGGGAATGAGGTTGTTTTGTTGTTTGTGTTCTTTTCTATTTTTCAGCTTGGCCTTTCGTAGGTTGAATCCCCGTGAGTGCGTGAGTTGTAGTAATAGGTATGCCCTTCGTCATCTAGAGCCTCGGCCCATCCTTCCGGTAGCGTATCTTCCGAGGGTTTGTCGTAGGTAGAATCCCCGCGAGTGCGTGAGTAGTAATAGGTGTGCCCTTCGTCATCTAGAGCCTCGGCCCATCCTTCCGGTAGCGTATCTTCCGAAGGTTTGTCGTAGGTTGACTCTCCTTTGGTGTTGAAGTAGTAGTTGTGGACTTCCTCGTCTATCGCTTCGGACCATCCTGATGGCAATGATGATGTAACTGTGGGTTCCGCGAGTTGCCTTTTCAAGGCCGCGAGCTCGTTGCGGAGGGCGGCGTTTTCGAGGTCCTTTGTCTTGATGATTTTGAGGAGGGCGCTGTTGTCGGTGACTCTTGGTTCATCGGAGTTTGGTTGATCGTCTGGGGCGGATTCGAGGGACTTGAAGAGTTTTCCGGCGACGACGAAGGGTCCGTCGGCGCGGTTAACGTCGTAAAACTTGTGGAGCTCCTTCTTGATCAACAGGATGTCGCGGAAGAGCATCTGGACCTCGCAGAGCCAGCCGTCCTTGATGTCGAGGTTCATGTGGAGGTTCGGCGGCTCCTTGAAGGTTTCCTGGAGGTACTTGTTCTTCAGCCCGTGGATGTTGTAATTCTTGTTCAGCACCTCGAAGCAGAGGGCCATCAAGAGAGGGTCCTCGAACTCGAACGTCACACGGTTGAGGTCACGGAGGGTCTTGCCTTGGGACATCTTCTCCAGCGCTCGGGGGAAGCCCTTGGGCGGCCCGAACTTCGTTCTGACGACTTGGTTCGTGCGAGGGTCTAGGTGAAAGACCTCCGCTCTCAGCTCTTTCGACCATTTCCCACTGCTGTTGTCAATGTCGTAGTGCTCGCAGATTTCTTCACAGGTTTTCGCGGTGTTGAAGACAGCGGTGATCTCTTTCATGGCGGCCTTGAACTCCTCCTCGTACCAACTCGCATTTGCGAGCTGAAACTCTACCTGCTCCGGGAGGGCGAGAGCAGCTGGCGGCGGTACCTGCTCCTTGACTGCAATATCCTTCACCTGCTCGAACGGCTCGTAGCGGCGAGGGTCCGTCGTCTTGTACTTGTTCATCACCACTGCAATTAGGTGGCCAAGCCTCTTTGCCTGATCGCTGCAGAAGGCCTTAAGCTCGTCGAAGGTGACCTGGGCGTCGTCGACTGCGGCGGCTTTGAGCTCGCCAAACATCTTGGTCTGCAGTTCAGTCGCCGTCTCCCGAGCGGTGAAGTCGACGATGTTTGCCATGGCTCTCTTGTTGTTGGATAGAGTTGCTTTTTTCTCCTCGATGGCCGCTTGGATTTCGGCCGAGGCGTCGCCGCACACCTTCATCTCGTCGGTGGTGAGAAATTCGAGCATGTCGATGGTGAGCTGGGGAGCTTTCATCTCCTTGGCGTATTCAAGCGGGGACTTTGTGTTTATTGTTGCGGTGGGGAAGGTTTGAATGAAGAATTTCAAGGCGACTGGTTTATCGAAAGCAAAACTGAGGAGTGTCCCTCCGTCGGGCGCCTGCTTGAAAGGGAATTGGGGATCGTCAATGAGGGCAGCCTTCAGGGCCGAAATGTCGCCCTTGATGCATGCTTGTGTAAGAGGCTGGGAATGACGGGACATGTTAGTAAGAGAAGGAAGAATGTTGAGCGGGGGAAAAAAAGATCTTACCAACTTCATCCACGCCATCTGCAGGTTGGGATAGGGGAGGACAGAGGCAGAGGGGGTACGTTTTGTTAGAAGTAATAATTGATAAAAGAGAGAGGGAGAGAAGCGCGTTTCGTGTGGGAGGTGCTTGTGAGAGGACCTTTTATTTTTTATTTATTTCTTTTCATTGAGGAGGGAGGGGGAGGGAAGGGGGGGGAGGGGGGGGGACGGGAACTTACCTGGGCGCGGAGGTAGGTGACTACCGCATTGGAGTCGCTAACGTCAATGTCGGAGGGGACTAGCTTGGAGCAGTTTTCGAAGACACCGCCATTATTGTCATCAAACTTTTGAAGCAAGTCCGGGACCTTCATCTCTCTTAAACTTGTGCAACTCTGGAAGGCTTTTTGACCGCTTTTTGACCTAGCTCTTTAAGGTTTGTGTGACGCAAATCGACCCTTTCTAGACTTTCGCATCTATCAAAGGACTCTTTACCAATTTTAGTTAACGACTTTGGGAACTTTACTTCTTTCAATCTTCCGCAGTACATGAAGGAACCTTCACCGATGATTGTAATGCCTTCGGGTAAGTATATGCTTATTAAATTCCCAGCGTTCCAACAGGCACAGTTTGCTACTTGCGTAATATTAGGTGCGCACGTCATAGTTGTTATAAAAATATTACCCCTTGCTTGATCCTCCGTCCCATCATGAACTAGATGAGTTTGATCGTCAGACATGATCCTTTCCTTCCTCCTTTAACTTTCCCGGGTTTTCTGTCTGTTTCTTTTTTTTATTACTTTACGGTTACTTAATTTTATATTACAGTTATGAAACACGTTCGTGGGGGTATAAGGGAGAGGGGGGAGGGAGGGTATTTTATAATACAGTACGTATAAATTGAAGGATATGTGAGGATTTAAGGACGGAGATTGAAGGTTTCGGGCGGGGGGAATTTAGGATTAAGAGGAATATAACGATGCGTCGAAGTTAAATCAACGACGTGGAAGACGGTCTGCTCACGTACGAGCAAAATACAAGTGTTAGACTTTAAATCGCAACGTTTAAATTCTCTCTCGCACCACCGTACCTGACTTGCTCTTCTCCCCCCCCGAAATCGTCCACAAAATTCAGGTGGGCCGAAAAACGAAGGAGCCCGAACAGCAGGAAAATGCGGAACACGGGCTCGAGACGATCGAAGGGGAGCTGGGAATGGTGTCGAAGGTCCGGCACGTACGTTTAGAGGATAGTTTGGGTGTCGCGGGGGGGGAAGATATACGAGAAGGACAGGTGGAGTTGTGTGGTAGGTTTTATACAACAGGGGTACGCAATCGAAGGTTGCGGAGACTTGTTTTAAGCACTGGTATATCGGTCGGTTTTAAATTTATCGGGTAAGAACTCTTTCATGACACTCTAAAACTCATTCAGAGACTCACCTTCGGGCCCGTACCAATGTTTTGCCTTACTTAAAAGCGGATATAGGCTGTTTCAATGGACGTTTCGTCGGAAATTTTAGTGTCCTGGACGTGGGACAGAAATACAGGCGCAAGTTGTGTAACTCTCTAAAACAAAGGCGGTCGAAGAGAACGAGAATTGGGGGCAGATGAGCCGATGCAGTTAGTGAATGTTTCAAATGCTAACTGCTTAGAGCCAAACCAAGCTAATAGAAACTTTATATCGAGAAATTATAAAAGCTGGCTTCTTGAATATGAGACAGGGATGCGTTGAGTATTTTTTTAGCTTTGGATAAGTTGTTTTAGATAGTTTCTTTCAGTTGCAAGAAAAATCAGAGCAAAATCGCAAAATCCTGAGATTACTCTGGGCGACGATACCTTCCGCGCCCTCCAACTTTTCTAGCTCGGGCAAGCAGTCCATTCGCTCCCCCCCCACCGCTTCCAAATGAGTGCTCCGAGGCTGAGTAAAGAAAGAAGCAATGATCTCACAAACACACTCTCCGGCACTAGTCCGGCTCTTCCTCAAAACAATGATTCTCCGTCCAACAAAAGCGAGGTAGAGGTTAAAAAAAACGACGAGGCAGACCTTAATCTTCACCAAGAGCCCTCGGCATTTCCTTCGGAACAAAAAGAACAGATGGAACAGGTGGGCGAAGGTCCCCCACCTCCTCCCCCCTGCTCCCCCAGGACGACAGAGAAGAAGACCAAGAAGAAGTCTTTCAAAAACCCAATACAAACATCACCGCCGCAGTCATCGACGACAATCTCCTCTCCTCTCACCACAGCCCCAACCCCAACCCCAACCCCAACCCCAACCCCAATCCCAACCCCAACCCCGACCACCTACTCCGTGTCCGAATGCCACAACTTCTACTCTGTCTTGATGTTCGTCATCTCGAGCCTCCAACCTTGCATATACCTGTACACGGTTATTGTGTCGAAGGGGGGGTACAGGTTGAGGAAGTTCGAGGAGTTCTGGGGGTGGACGATAAGTCCGATCACTGCCGGGGCAATTGTAATATCCTTCGGCCTCAAGCCTAGGCGGACGGACAAAAAGTACCTCGCCTTCCTGGCCTTCCAGTACCTTTCGTACTGCGTCTCCTTGGCGACCTCGTTCTTCAACTACTTCGGAGAATCGATACCGATCCTACTATGGTTGATCAGTTCGGAGGTGAGGCGAATTCAAGTGCTCGTATCGTCGGTCTACCCTAACTATCTTCTAACCCTCTACCTTAACTCGTCGCAGCTTCTCCTCCTTGCCTTCGCCCTTCGCGTGCGGTCTAGCATCGCACGCCTCAGCGATTCGGACCTGTCGAGCATGCTCTCGAACGTCATCCTGAAGGACGGGATACTGCTCGGCCTCGGGCAGCTGTCTTTCCTCATCTTCAGCTCGATCCAATGCGAAAATGCGAAGCACGAAGGCGTGGCGTACTTTTACCTAGAGTGCTCGAGGACCTTGTACTCTCAGACGGGCCTTGGGTACATGGTGGTGCTGTTCCTGATCATCAAAATTGTCAGCAGCATTGCCCCCAAGCGAATCCTCGACAAGCACATAGTGTCCTTCAAGAAGGTCCTCGCGGTGGACCTGAACTTCAACGAGTTCGTCCAATTCTTCGGCCTCTCGGTGGCAGCCGGCTGCGCTCTCTTCCTCCTCGGGGGCTACGGCGCAGAGGGCGATTTCCACACTGCTGCAGAGGAGCACGCCACCTTCGCTATCGGTGCGCTGGGGCTTGTGAGCCTAGGAGCTACAGCTTTTTGGAAGCTGATTGCCATTCGCGGTGAGATGAAGAGGGAAAGGGACCAAGAGGAAGAGGAGAAGGACGAGGAAAAGGACGAGGAAAAGGACGGGGAAAAGGACGAGGAAAAGGACGAGGAAAAGGAAGGAGAACCATCGGCTCCTTTCCTACTTGAAGCGTCCTCGTTTTGGGTGTATTTGGGCATTTTCGCGACGACCTTTCAGACGTGCCTCAACATTTCAGGCGCCGTGCTGCTAGACGAGAACCTATCCGCCGCGACTAATTTCACTCTACCGCCGGTTCTGCTTTGCTACTGTGGCTCCTTTCTATCGCAGCCAAGGAGGAACAGGTGAGAAACGTGTGGGATTTTTGAAGAGATGACGACGCATGGCTATTGACTCTAACTCATACGTAGCCCGCGGGATACAATGAAACTGCGCCTGCACTTCGCCGCATTCGCTTACGTGAGCGAGATCTCCCTGATAATTTGGCAATTCAGGTTAGGAGAGTGGGGGGAGGTGGCGGCGCATGTTTTCCGAGCCGTTGCCTACACGTGTGTGTTCCACCTGGGGTTTCAGCTCAGAGCCGCCATTGCGAGGCTGCCGGAAGAGGATCTGGAGACGTTCTTGGTCGAGACGTTTTTCAAGGGCGGGATTCGGACCTTGTTCTGGTACCTGTTCCTGACCTTCAGAACGACAACTTGTCTCTTCGAGGAGTTTCACATTCAAAAGTGCAAGTCCACCAACGTCTGTGCTACCTTTATTTCGACCTACCTCTTGCTTTGGTGGGGAGGTGAGTCGAGGAGCGAGTCGAAGAGCGAAGCGGCGAGGTTTCTGCGTCTTTCTTCTAACCCTATTTCTCTGCTCGTCGCAGGTTCACTGATTGCGGACAGCGTTCCTAAAAGGTGGCAGAAGGAGGTGAACTTATCCGTCGAGAATATAGCGCAGCTGACCGGCATCTCCTTGCGGCGAGGCATACAGGGCTTCTTCACCTTCGTCACGGTCATGTGTGGAGTCTTTCTCTTCTCGATGCTGAACGTGAGAAACTCTAACGGGATAGTCCTCATGGCCGTCGGCTACACAGGAATAGCCACAAGCCTCGCCAGCTTAGTCCCCGAGATCTACACCAGCTTGAAGGCCCGCGAGGAGAAGGAGAAGGAGTCTGAATCATCCGACTCCACACTTTCAGCCCAGCCCCCCCTCCTAATATCGGAATGCTCCCTCATCTACGCGCTATTCAGTTTTTTCCTCTCCACATTGAACTCGTCCTTCCACTTCCTCTTCGCCGTAACCGCCTCCACGAAATACCTCCAAATATCCTACGTAATCTACCCCATATCAGTAACCTCCTTCATCCTCTCCCTCTTCTCCCGCCCCCGAACGAACGCCAGGGCTTACCGGTATTTTATATACTTTCACTTCTTCATCTCAGCCCTAACCAAAGAACTAGCGACCGCAATAGGGTTGTACAAGACCCAATTCTACTGGAGGTGTGCCTTCGCTCTCTTCCGAATACCTATATGCTGTTACGGTTTAAAATACGCTTTACTCCTCCGTAATTATGCCTCTAAATTACCTGACATCGAGTTATCTAATTTTTTAACCAACACTATATTAGTAAAAGGCACTGCAACACTGGGTCCGATGATATTCTTCAGCTTTGAGACAGTAAGTTGTTTCATAAGCGAGAATTCTTTCGAAAACGGCCAGTGCGTTAACACGGGAAACGCCAGTCTTTTTTTGAGGTGAGAGTGTGCAAGGAGCGAAGCGACAAGCTGATAAGGCATGTTTGAGGAGCGAAGCGACGAGCCGAAAAGGCTTTGTACTACATGCCCGATATTTCTATATGTGACGAGCCGAAAAGGCATGTGTACTGGATATTGGTACATACCCGATACTTCCATACGTAACGTTGCTGCTTCCAAAATCTTCGCAATTTCTAACGTCACCAACGCCCCTTCCATTGTGACTCGCTTCGCTCGTCGCAGTCTTTACGTTACGTTGACGGGGTGCTTGAGCGTGGCTGGGAAGTGCGTTCCGGAGGAGATTCAGGGCGTCACGAGTTTTGAGATTAAAGATGTCGCTACGCTCAATATGAAATTGTGGCAGAAGGTCCAAGGGGGATTGATGGCCTTGACGGTTGTTACGGCGTTGTATTTGCTGAGCTCATTGGGGGTGGTGAATGATCCTAGTTCTGTCGTTTTTGTTACGGGGAGTGTGGGGCTTTTGAGTTTGGGTGCAGCAGTGCTTACAGGAATGCTTAATTATTACAGTACGGCGCTCGCGTTTTACGAGGAGAAGGAGGAGGAGAAGGGAGGGTTAGGGGAGGGGGAGGGGAGGGGGGATTTGAATGCGAAGACGAAGAGAAGCACGAGGCTTCTGAGCACGGGTGAATTGAGGAACGGAATGGAGATAGGAGCCCTACTTTAAATAAAAGGTTTTTTTTCTTTTCATCATGAGTATATGTTTCTTGCATGTGTGGATTATTATGAGTGTTTCCTTCGTTTGGTTTTCTTGAGGTTGCTTGCTTGCTTTCCATTTTAATCATGAACGTTCTGTTTGTGCTTTTTGAGGTCGCCTGCTTGTTTTGCCTTGTAGTCACAGCCGTCTTGATCGCAAGAAAACCAGACCACGTCGATCCCATGCTTCGAAGCTTTATGCATCTTCATATGGCTTGAACTACCTCTATATTGACACCTTGATATCCCGCAAGTCATAATAATGTTGCCCCGTTTATCCCTCACCAAACCTCCAGCAGCACCTCCATCCGAATTGTCCTCAGTAATATCTATCGCAGCGGTCGACTTGTCCTTGTATCCTGTCATGGGAGCGGCGTTCACCTCGCCACTTCTGGACAACAAATTTCGATACAGCGCACCACTCACAACCAACAACTTGTTGAGAATATCGGATGCTTTTCCTTCACCTCCTGGAGTTCGAAACAACATTCGACACAGGGGCGAATTGGCTTAAGCAGGGGGGGGGGCATTCACATTCATGAGTCAACTAAGCCTGTTCTGCCAGACGTAAATTTAGACCAAAATCGTACCGATAAAAAACGTCAAGGCTTTAAAATCCTGGAATTTGATTTTTTGAGAGTTTCTAAAGATTTGTTGTTTTAAGTGAGTTAATGATGTGCGACCGGTGAATGTTCAGCATATCCATAATACACAAACCCCCTTGTTAGTAGCACAACGTTTCGGACCGTCATAAACCAATTAAAAAAGAGGATAATAAAATAATTCGTCTTTTCGTAACGAGCTCTTTAAATTTTCCCTGAGATTAAGCCGTTTAAGTGCGAGCTGATATCGTGGAGTAAGCTAGTTTCTCGAAATAGTAGTGCAACACGTACTGGAAGCGTGAAGCGTACTTGAAGCGTGATGGAGAGAGGAGGTGTTGAGAGGAGAGAGTCTCTTTTGTTCGACGAAAGGCCCGCCGAGCTGCGAACTCCTGTTGCGAACTCCTGTTGCGAACTCCTGTTTGTGTGTCTTTGTGTGTCTTTGTGTGTCTTCTAAGGCCATTCTAAGGCGAAGAACTTGATCGGAACTTTGATCGTTGTCCCCTCCGTGTCTTTGCACTTGATGATCTTGATGATTGAGTGTCTAGGTGGTTGAATATTCAGACAATCAGACAACTTTGTATTCATTAATTCGGTAATCTCTAACACTTTACTTGTCCTACCGTTCGCTGTTCATCAAATTACAACAGAAATGTCAGGAGAAATGGATTTAAACAACCTAAGCCTCGAGCAACTAGCTCAATTCAAGCAACAAGAAGAGCAAAAGCTCCAATCCATAACCTCCCACTACTCCTCCCTAAAATCGGCCCAAGCCCGCTTCATCCAATCCCAGTCAACCCTCTCAACCCTAACCCCCTCCACCCTCTCCAAGCCCGTAATGGTCCCCTTAACCCAATCCCTCTACGTCGGCGCAACCGTCCTCGACCCTTCAAAAGTAATGGTCGAACTAGGAACCGGTTTCTACTGTCAAAAGTCTCCCCTCGAAGCCCAAAAGTTCATGGAACGCAAGGTGGCCCTCGTGGGTAAGAACGCGGACAATCTTTATAATGTTGTAGTTAGTACTAGGAAGAATATTGAGGCTGTGGTTATGACTATGCAGGGGAAAATGGATCAGAGGAGTCAGATGGAGGCGAGGTAGAACGTAGTATGAGAGAGGAGGGGGGGGGGGAGTAGAGAAAGAGAGGAGGATGGAGGAGAGGGGCTAGGGGAAGGAACCTTTTTAAGAATTATTTAAAGAAAATATAGAGGAATTGGGTTTTTTAATTGCGAGTGGAGGGTTTTTGAGGGAGGGTTTGTCTCTATACGTTCGTGACTTTTTTTGATTTGAATTGGTTTTATAATGAGTGTACATTTCTTTTGTGTCTCTTGAGGTGGCCTGCTTGCTTTGCCTTGTAGTCACACCCGTCTTGATCGCAAGAAATCCAGAACACATCGATCCCATGCTTCGCGGCCTTGTGTCTATTCATAGAAGTGCCACCAGTTTTATATTGGCACCCCGCTATCCCGCACGTTCTCATAACAAGTCCCTGCTTGTTCCTCACCAAACCTCGAGCACCTTCACTTGCTGATTCATCGTCCAAATCGTCCTCCATAATATCTATCGCAACAGCCGACTCTTCCCCAACTGTCAAGACGGGAGTAGCATTCACATTATCAATGTCAAACAGGAGGTGGGATCGACATACCTTGACAAACCCAGTGACCATCTCGTCGCCTCCTCCTTGACTTGGAACGACATTCGACCCAGGGGCGTGCCAGCTTGAGCTTCCAGAGTCATTGCCACTCATGAATAATAAACAACACCGTCACTTGGAAAGTAAAATTAACCGCAAATTCGAGACTGAAAACTATCTAAAACACATGAAAGACATCTTCTTCTGAAAAGATCTTCCAGGGAAAAAGCCTTTTCTACCTTCTTCTCAACCTTAACGTCTTAACCACCTCCCCCCCCCCCC
>BRXX01000166.1:8220-37124 GCA_030267905.1 Triparma verrucosa
CACTTC
The DNA here is from genome assembly GCA_030267905.1 of Triparma verrucosa. Classification (NCBI taxonomy): domain Eukaryota; class Bolidophyceae; order Parmales; family Triparmaceae; genus Triparma; species Triparma verrucosa. The sequence goes on from BRXX01000166.1 coordinate 8,227, forward strand.
AAACATTTTAACAACAACCTCCAATGTTCTTATTCTAACACGCTTCACCTGTGGGGGTGGTGATTCCGTCTTAGCTGCAAAGTCCTCTCCGGCAGCGTTTCCTCCGTCTTCGTAACTTCCGCATTGGGACTTTTACGGGACATCAGGTTCGACGTCTCAGACGTCGAAGGCGTCATCAGAGCTATCCTAGACGTCAAAGAAGGAGGATGTGGACAAGGTTCTAACGTCTTCAGAGAATGGGGAAAATATGAAGATCTAGGAACAGTGTTCGACGGAGATCAAGTAACAGTCATAAGAGGCGGCAGAAGCGGATCAACAACAGACGACATCTCACCCTCCTCAAAATCAAAACCCGAAAAATCAATCTCTCAACTCAACATCCGCAAACAAACGAACTTAAGAGAAGCCATAATAATGTACTGGTACTCTATAATAATAATCGAGAAAACTTACAGAACGTACCGTTCGCAAGTCCCTTCCGCTCAGAACGTCCACGCGTTCTCTACAGCTAATAACATATCAGAGTCGTCTGATTCTTTTAATACTGCAAGTGAGGAGGAGGATTTTGTGAAGAAGATTGTTAGTTTTGGGAGTGGTTATAGTCATGATATATTGAAGGAGGAGTTGACGGCGGGTGGAGTTAAATGTTATAGTTTGCTTTTAGGGGCGAAGGGGGCTGTGGAGAAGTTCATGGAAGAAAATTATGAAAATTTTAGGGAGGAGGGGGGGGGGGAGAGGAGGAGGGAGGCAGAGGAATTGAGGGGAAAGATCGAAGAGGATTTGGAGAGGGTTAGGAGGATTATACCGCAGGTTTGAAGCGGATAAAAAAAACGAAAGGCAGAATTTTTTTAATGGACAATGGACGTGTTGAATGAATTATTTACGTATTACCTCCTCCTTTTCTTGCTGCCGTCGGGGGTAATTTTGGGCTGGTCGTGCAAAGCCGTAGCCGAAGCGAGCTGCTGCTTCAAGGACGCGATTTCCCTGTCGGCCCGCAGGCCGGAGTTTTCCTGCTCGAGCCGAGCTATCTTCACCGACTGTTCGAGTTGAGCTATCGTCACATCTTGTCCGAGTCGAGCTATCTTGGCCTCCTGTATCATCGATGCAGCTTCCGATTTCAGTGAGAGCACCGTCGTGTCGTAGTTTGCTACTGTCATATTCTGGTGTGCGTTCTTCCTCTTCAGTATTGTGACTTCGTTGTTGATCTTGGCGAGCTTTTTGGCCTGGTCTACTAAATTACTTCTATCGTGGAGGTATTCTAGGGTATTGGCTTTGCCAGCTTTAACGTATGAGGGAAACAAAGTGGGGCAGATAGCGAAGACAACATCGCCAAAATTTTGAAGCGAGTCGGGGATGGTCATCGACTTTAGTTCTTGGCAATCGTCGAAGGCCCAGTCGCCTATTTCTTGAAGTTGTGTGTGGAGGAGGTCGACATTATCTAGACTGGAGCACTTTTCGAAGGCGCTGTAACCTATTGATCTTAACGTCGTCGGGAAAGATACGGTAGTCAGACTACGGCAGGATCTGAAGACACCATGACCGATGCTTGTAATGCCTTCAGGGATGTTTACAGCGACGAGATTGACGGCCAAGTAACAGGCATTACGTCCGACCTTCGTAATATTCTGAAGGAAGACGACCTGAGTTGCGAGCGAGCGCCTCTCCCTCTGAGCAATGATCCCAGACAACGGCCACGGCATCCCATTCGATGGGGTGAAGATCGAAGGGTTGGTGGCTATTAAGCAAGAGCAGGAAGACAGCGGACGCGGTGAAGTACATTTAGTCGAGCCCCCAATTTCAATCTTGTTAAGACAAACGCAAAAAGAGGTCACGCTTATGAAGGGGGCGATGGAGAGAATGGAGGATGATATGAAGAACATGAAGAAGGAACTAATTGAATTGAAGCAGTGCACTCCTCCTCCGCCTGCCAAGATCACAACCGCAACCACGACCACAACCACGAGTCTTAAGCGCGGCCGCTCCCCGTCACCTCCTGTTGTAGACCGCTATACTCCTCCTGCCCCGACCGCCACATCAGTCGCGCCCGCCGCGATCAACACCAACGTTTACAACCAGCAGCCCAATTACGCCAACCCAATGGCGCAGCAGCAGCAGCAGACGGCCAACCAGTACAGCATGACCATGTACAGCTGGAAGACCCCCGCCGCCGCGCCGTCCACCGGATTCGCCCCCGCAGCCATCGCCGTCAACACCGTCCCCACGCCCAACGCAGCAGCAATGAACCCCATGGCCTTCGGGGGACAGATTCAGAACCACTACCAGCAGCAGCAGCACTATCCTCAGCAGCAAGCCGGCTACAACAACTCCTTCAACATGGGAGCACAATACTATCAGCAGTACTACAGCAACAACAATTACAACCACAACGAATACTACCAATACCCGCAGACCGGCGGCTACGGTCAGCAGTTGTACAGTTTTCCCCAGTATAGAGGATACGGGCAGCAGCAGACCCAGCAGGGCCAGCAGCAGCAAGCGTCCCAGCAGCAGCCCTAGACCCAACAGCAGCCCACCATCTCCGACTCCATCAGCCAGCCCGCCACCGCCCCCGCCGCAGGAGGCTGGGGAGGAAACTCCAACTGGCAGCAACGCATAACAAAAATTCAACAAACCAAACAAATTACATTTTCAATAACTAAAAAATTAAACCCTTCCCCTCCCTCCGCCCCCTTCTAACCCCCCCCCCCCCCCCCCCCCCTCAACTCCACTCAACAAAACACTACAACTCCCCGCCCAAATCATCCCTGACGTATTTGTTGACGTCCTCTGGCCTAACACTTAAAATCCTCTGCAACAACGGCGCCATGATTGGATCGACGTACTCCTTCAAATACTTTAACGCGTCCATTTGCTGCGGGGACGTTCCGTCTCCTGCCGGTGCCCTTCCGATATCCACCCTGCTCGTGTTGAACCAGAAGCTCAATTCCTTCCTCGCCGAAACGGCGCTGTCGCTGCCGTGGGTGCCGTTCCTGGTGCCGTCTAGCCCGAACAGGCTCCTCAAACTTCTAGGCCTACTCCTCTTGGCCGTCTCTGGGTTGGTGGGGCCCAACAGCTGCCTCCAGCTCTTGATCGCCCCCTCCTTCTCCAGGCACAGGGCGACGACGTTCCCGGACCCCATGTACTGCGCCAGATTAGGGAAGAAGCTCTTGCCCTTGTGCTCGGCGTAAAATATCTCAATGTCGCTCGCGCTCAGCTTCATGGTTGTCTCGCAAACAACCTCGAAGCCCTGGTACCTTAAAATGCCCATGATCTCGTCCTTCTTCGTGTCGGATATGATGGGCTTGACCATGGCCAAAGTGCGCTCCTTCGCCAGGTCCCCAGGGAACCAGAATGCGGCCTCTCTGGCGGCGGAGATAAAGCTGTCCGAGCCATGGGTGGCGTTCTGGGTGCCGTCGGTTCCATAAAGGGCCCTCAACGATTCAGGGGCCTCGCTCTTCGCCTTCTCCGTATTGGTCGGGCCCATCAGCGCCCTCCAGTCCTTGATGGCATTGGGCTTCTCCAACAGCAACGCGACCACCGGGCCCGAAGTCATGAAGGTCGTCAAACCTGCAAAGAACTCCTTGCCCTCGTGCTCGGCGTAGAACTGGGAGGCCTGACTCGTAGTCAACTGCTGGTCCGTCCTACCCGCGACCACGAAGCCTGCGGCCTCGCACGCCGCAATAATACTGTCGACGTGGCCGTTTCTCACCGCGTCGGGCTTGATCATGGCCAGAGTCCTCTCTACGCTCGACACCAAACACGCCCCCTTGAAGAGTTTCTTCACGTCTTCAAAAACGACTTCAGGGGGAGGGACGGAATTCACAATCCTGCTCGCCAAAAGGGTTGGGATGAGGAGTGAGATTAATCAACTGTAATGAATATATATTCACGTGGGGGTTCTCGGTCGCTACGCTCCCTCTGTCTCGCTACGTTCGGTCCTCGGTTCTCTTCGCTCCCTTCGACACCTACCTCACTTTCCCCATTCTCTTGAACTCGTTGATCACCGGCTCACTCTGGCTGTGGAACGTCTTAAAGCGCTTCTTAATACTCGCAAGATTATCGTCGCTCCTTCCGCTCGTCTTGCCCCTGTCCAAGAGCCTCTCCTGCAGGACTTCCTCGGGACAGTCGAAGACCAGAACCATTTGGAGGACGAAGTCTTCCCCCATAACCTGGTACCAGGTATCCAGGTTGTCCTTGCTCCTCGGGAACCCATCAATCAAAAACTTCCTCGAGTGGCTCTTCTTCATGGCCTCCTTCAGCAACCCGACCGTGACCTCGGCAGGAACGATCTTGCCCTCCTTGATGAAATTGCTGATCATCTCGCCGTTGGCAGAGCCAGAGTTCCTCTCGGCCCGGAGCAGATCTCCGGCGGACAAGTGCACGTAGCCAAACTCCTCCTTGATCCTAGAGCACTGCGTCCCCTTGCCGCTCCCGGGCCCTCCCAACACGAAGACGCACTGGAACTTGCTGACCGTGTCAAGGTGGTCCGTGATTTGCTTGCAGACGGCGTGCTTGTCCTGGTCGCCCTTGACCTGGAACATGATGTCAGTGTAGCACGAGGCGATGGAACCGACGTTGGCGTGGAAAGCCTCCAACCTGACCTTGACCTTTTCCTCGGTGTCGTCGGCTCTCTGGGTCAGCCTCGCGGCGACTTCCTCGCTCTCGGGAGGAGAGAAGGTCATGTGGTAAATCTTGCCCGTCTCTGGGTCGGTCCTCCTTCCCACAACCCTCGCGATGAGATCCTCATCGGGCACGTCTAAAAAGACAAATGCGTCGGCCTTGATGCCAGCTGCGGCAAGCGCGTCGGCTTGAGCTCTCGTTCTCGGGAATCCGTCGAGCAGCCAGCCATTGCTCATGCAGTCGGCCTGCGCCAACCTCTCCTTGACGACACCAATGATGATGTCGTCGCTGACGAGCTCTCCCGCCTCCATGCACTGCTTCGCCTTCATCCCGACGTCCGACTCTGCAGCAACAGCGGCCCTCAGCATGTCCCCGGTACTCAAGTGGACCACCCCGTACCTCTCCCTGATGATCTCGCACTGGGTTCCCTTGCCCGAGGCCGGCGCGCCAGCGATGATGAGCTTCAGCCCCGTGCTTCCTCTCTTCAGCAGCTTTCCCTCAACCTCGTGATGTATCATCTCCACCAATAGCGGATGCGCCTTATTCTCCGGGTCGACGGTAGGAATATCATCAGCTGCGACGAAAGCGAGATGTTAGATACTGCGAACAACCGCGTTGTGAAGGTATGAGTGATGATGAGCGCCGTAGTCTAGTTTATCAACTGCAATGTATGTATTCAAGAGGAAGTTTTCGGTCGCTACCTCCCTTGGCCCAATTTTTTACTCACTTATCTGCGTGGCCTTCTTCAGGTGCCCGAGCATTATCTGGCACCTCGCCTCTCCCACAAGCCCGGCCGCCAGCGCCTCCTTGGTCGCCAGCGCCGCGGCATCGTCACAAGCGGTCTTGTAAGCCTTCATGGCGGCCTTGTAATCGCCCTCTCCGTAAGTCTTGGCGGCGTCGATGAAGTCCTTGATGAGGCCGAAAATCAGTTTCTTGTCTCCGTTGCCATTGACCTTCACGCAGATCAAGTGGTACACGTCTATTATGCTGGCGATGTTGTCATGGAAGCCTTGCAACCGGACCTTCACCTTCTCCTCGGTGTCGTCTCCCCTCTGAGTGAGTCTCGCCGCAATTTCATCGTTCTCAGGCGGGTTGAAGGTCATGTGGTATATCTTGCCAGTCTCCGGGTCGGTCCTCCTGCCCACAACCCTCTCCACCAAGATCTCGTCAGGCGCGTCCAAAAAGACGAAAATGTCAGCAGTGATACCGGCAGAAGCGAGGGCGTCCGCTTGAGCCCTGGTCCTGGGGAAGCCGTCGAGTAGCCAGCCCTTGGTCTTGCAGTCCTCCTTGGCCAGCCTATCCTTCACGATTGCGATGATGATATCGTCGGTCACGAGCTTTCCCTCGTTCATGAATTGTTGGGCCTGGGAGCGAAAAGTTGGGGCGTTGGTGTTGGTGAGAAACTTGCAAAAGATTTTCATTATGATTCCTTCCCTAGGATCATCTCATCCGAGGCCGCCTCAGTCCAGCTCAACTGCCCCCAACTTCTATATCGCTCCTTCGACAAGTAAAGGCGGACCGCCACCGACATGGCCTCTCTTTGCCCTCCATCGCCCCAAGCCAACCCGCAGCAACCCCCAACTTCCGCCCACCCACCTTCAGTCCAACCTCCGTCCCATCCGAGGCAGCTTGCCGCAGCATATCGCCCGTGCTTAAATGCACCACTCCATAGCGTTCCTTGATCATTTCGCATTGAGTGCCTTTACCGGAAGCAGGTGCTCCGGCGATGATGATCTTCGGTGGCATTTTCAACTGCGAATTCAAGGATGCTCTGTTTGGGGTCCAACTCCTCTTAGGAAACCTTGTCTCGCTGGGAAATAAAATATATCACAGCTAGCAAAGCGTTGCCCACCAAACCCACATACAGTTTCTACTGGGACTCGGTTTTTCAACGCATCACTACCAACCCTCCTCGTCCTCCCGCCCGCCTCCATCTATCTCCCTTCCACCTTGGGGTCTACCCCAAACCAAACCGCCCTAGCCCTGAACAGATTAAAACCTTGCACCAAGCACCTCCAAACGATGTCGCGACCGGCATGGCGCACGTGCGTGTTTGCACTTGACGTCGACTCGTCGCCGCACTCCAAGGTGCTTTTTGACGAAGTCGTAGAAATGGTCAAGGGGGGCAGTGGGAGCGGAGGAGGGGTTACGCCGAGGGAGAAGGGGAGGTGAGTAATCGGCCCTCGTCGCGCCATTTATTGTGATAAACTACATCTCTAACTACCCCCGACAAAACCATGCAGGTACAAGCTTCTCTCGAAGGAGGACCTCTTGATCTACGCTAAAGCCCATGGTTTGAAAAACGCTTCAGCCGCATTGAAGTCTTTAATAGAAGAGGATAAATCCTCTGGGCTCATCGCCAAGCAGCAGTCCGCGTCCGATACCAATAGCAACAAGGCCGCTCCCGAAAAGAAGGAGGAGAAGGAGGATGACGAAATGGACGAGGAGATGATGGCCAAAAAGGAAGCGGACGAGGTGAGATCAGATTCTGTCGTATTTTTAATTCGAATTTTATACCCGCGCCAAGCACCGACTTACACCTGACGACACAGGAGAAGAAAAGAAAGAGGCAGGAAGAATTCGACAAGACGATCTCTTCCCTCGATGTCGTCAAGGAGGCGCCGGACAGAGTCTACATTTTGTCAAATTGGCCCAAGACGGTTGCTGAGGTTGAGGAGTGCTTGGACGGATGTGGCTTCGACGGCGTCGTCAGTATTGTCGACAGCGGCGGCGAGGAGGTTGAGCGAGGGGCGCTGACGAGGGAGCACCTCCTGAAAACTTCGCCCCGTCCGAAGTCCGCCTTCGCCGCTCAGCTCTCGACCGAAGCTACTCTGCGCCCTGAGACTGCGCCCATTGACGCTGACAAAAAACAGATGGAAATTGACCGCCCGAAGTACTTCTCCCCTTCCACTGGCCTGGGCGCCGAAGTAAAGAAGTCCATCCCATCCAAGGGTGAGTGTCACGGATACATAGCACGAAAATTTTATTCCTAACCGCCCCTCCCCCCCACACGCACACACACACACAGGCAAGGCCTGGCAGGATTTGACCATCGAGGCCATAAGCTGCACCTACAAGGAATCCACGACAAACGAAGAAGGCGAGGAGGTGTCCGAGGTGAAGGCAGTGAGCAGTGTCGACTTCATCGACCGCTTCAACGCCTTTTTGGGCGACGTCAGCGTTGACAAGGCCATGTTCAATGACTTCGTGAAGTCAATGGTCCCGGTGCCCGAGATCGACTTGACCGAGATCAAGAAGAACATGAAAATAGCGAAAGATAAGGCCTCGGCGTCCAAGCACCTGCCAGGGGCGTGGGAGCACAACCAGTCCAAGAGCATTGGCGCCAAGACGCTGAAGGAGTACAGCAGGATAATGGCGGAGGGGATACCAGAACCTGTCGTGACTACTGGCGTCATGCTCTTTGCCATGGTCAGCGCTGTCACGAAGATCGTCGGCGGCGAGGACCCCAACGACAATGTCCCGTTCAAGGGCGTCCACCAGGGAACGCTGGGCCCCGGGACTGTAGCAGTTGCTTACGGTGATGACTGTTTGACCAAGGTCGCCGGAGGCGAGATGGAGCTGGCGACCGTCAGGGATAAGGTAAGCAAACGACGACAAAGAGGGCGTCGTGTCCTCGGTGACTGCATTATCTGACCCAATCTTAATGCTCGCTTCGCTCGTTGCAGAAGCCGGGAGCCAAGAGCATCGGTAACTTGGACTCCAAGCTCATAGTCGGCATAGAGAGGGCCTACTTCGAAAATATGGAGTTCCCGAGAACTTATGGAAGAGGCGCTCTGCCCCTGAAGCCTTCCAAGAGCGAAGAGGCAAGGGGCACCAACAGGAGTGAGCTCCTCACCTTCACAGACTTGAGTCCAAATGATATCGACAGGGTAACGCAAATGGTCGGCTTCGAGAGAATGCTAAACGGCGCCTACAGTGACGTCAAGGGAGCCAACAATATCGACGACTGGATCGTCACCAACCGCCAATTCTTCGAGCAGTATCGCCCCGAGGTTCTCTCCCAGGTCCTGGCGAGGGCCATGATGAGCGAGCCCGACTCGCTTAAGACATACCACCCCGAGACCGATTCGCTTCTGCTAGCGCTCCACCACCCGACTGCCAAGGGCAGGGTCGGCCAGAAAATCTGGAAAGCCGAGGAGAAGGTCAGGCACCGCTTGCCCTTCAATGAGTGGAGGGTCAGTCCTCGTCTGAATATGACCCCGAGAACCCAGGAGGCGGTCCGCTCGGGCGTAGATCTAGAGAGTATATTGATGAGGCGACTCACGACGCACACCATGCAGCTCTTTCCCGCGGACCACGCCACTGTCTGCCTAAGGAGCATGGGAAAGCCCGTCGGAGATGCCGTGGAGGCGGGGGCGAAGCCGGACGGAATTGTCGGAGGCAGTCACGAGAGGTGCGTTGATTATCGTTTGTACAAAATTCGTCGCTATGCTCCTCGCAGCATCATTCTAACTCATTAATACAAATCCGACTCGCTACGCTCGTCGCAGCTGGCTGAGTGTCTACCACGAGGGTCACGTCTTCGGATTGAGGCACCGCGAGAAGAAGGAGATCATGGTTGGTGGGGATGGGGCGGAGGCCGCGCCGGAGACTTCCAAGCAGAGGAGGGGGAGCAGGAGCAGCAAGCAGGCCGTGGACCTAGATGAGCTGACAGAGTACGGTGACGAGGGCAAGAAGCCCAAAACCGACAAGGAGAAGAGGGAGCACTACGTCAAGACCGGCGAGTTCTCGAGCTGGTACGTTGGAGACTTCGAGGGAGGAGTGAGGATCGTCGCTTGCGAAGGATCTCTTGCCCCCAAGAAGCCTGACGGATTCCACACCATCACTCTTCGACACACCTTCCCTTCCGGGTTGATCGTGAGCAACTGCTCCGATGGCACCGTTCGAATGGACGTCGTCAACGGTGCGCACGTATCCGTCTTCGGAGACAAGGTCTCTGAGGAGCTCTGCCGAATCGTCCAGAGCAAGGGAACGGTGATCCGTCACTTGAGGGACGGCTCGACTCACATCATGTACGCCGATGGAACTTCTGCGGTCAAGGCCAAGGGAGAGCAGGGCTTTGCTGTTACTAGCATCGCGTCCGGGATTACGAAGAAGAAGGAGGCCGACCCCTTCAACGGAAAGGTCACCTGGACGGAGACGGGACGGGTCAAGAGGACGTTCGAGATCGATCCCGAGACCAAGGCCGAGATCGTGACGCTCCACTTCGCCGATGATTGCAGGACCAGGGCTGTCAAGAACGTCGACGGTTCCGTCTTGGTAGTTCACTCTGAGGGGACGGTGGTGAGGTCTGCCCCCCAGGTCCCTGACGAGGATGGCGTCATGTTCCACCCTAAGTATTTAGTAGAGGCGAAGGGTTTCGCCGCCGTAGAGATCGACGTCGAGGTGGATGCTCAGGCTAGGGGGTGCGCCAACGCTGAGCAGATCGCCATAAGCAAGGGCGGAGACTGCGTCCGATCGGTTACGACCATGCCCGACGGAAGTTACGCGTTGACTACGTTCGACTCAAGGATCACGAGTCCCGTGAATGGTCACATCATCGCTGTTAGGCCTGATAGGACGGAGCTCATCGCGAGCGATGATGGCATCTTGGTGCACCGCGTTAGAGCCCTGTGGTCGGGTAACGATAGCTACGAGTGCGATCAAATCCGCAAGAGGGGGAAGAAGGGGGAGAGCAAGAAGAAGATCAGCAGCATCAAGGACGATCCGGACTCTCAGCCTGACCCTGACCTGGTCACCCAATGCTACGTATTTGATTTGCAGGAGGGAAAGATGAGCACGAGGGACAACGAGCACAACTTGTTCGAGGCCTGGCTCGGAGGGGACAAGAGCGGAAAGGTGAACGTTGAACTTGCTGGCGTATTGCAGCCGCTGGACATCAACGAGGGAATGCAGCAGGTCCCCGCCGTGGTGAACAAGCCAATCGAGCCAAGACTTTTCGTCATCGGTAGGGACGGCGCGGGGACGGAGGTGTTGAGGGAGTACGAGACCGAGGATTGGGAGAGGAGGGTCAAGAATGAAGCGTACAGGTTGCAGGATTTGACCAAGGAGGAGAAAGATGGTAGGATAGAGCGCTTCAGCGACCCCCAAGACCAGAGCAGCTTCGAGCGAGAGTTTGAGTACCGCATCAAGCACATGGGCTCCGACGAGTGGAAGGGGCCGGGAAAGCTCACCGAGTTTGGAAGTCTGTTCGCCAAGGTCATGGGAGGGGCGTGGGGAGACTACGACAGGGTGCAGGACTGGATGCTGACGGTGCTGCCCACTGCAGCAAGATATAGTAGCAAGGCGTTGGGCGGGGAAGGTTCAGTGGCCGTCCACGGCTACGAGGAGAGCAACGTTGGTGACATGTTCGACAAGTGCCCTGAAATCGCCATTACCAGGAGGTGGGTCGTTCACGGAGCCGTCGACTTGACGGAGAAGCAGAACTTGGTGGACGCCATTGAGAAGTGCGAGCAGTGGCGGATGGCCAGGCAGAACACAATCGACAGATTCTCCGTCGACGATGACCGAGACGTGCTTTCATTGAAGGCCGAGCAGAACATGCACAAGATGCTGAAGAAGGCGCAGAAAGCCGCCAAGGCCCAGAGGAAGAGGGAGAAGGAGATCGCGCTGCGAAAGCAGCAGAAGGCGGCGGAGGAGGCTAGGGGCAGGGGCGAAGCTGTTGCCACGCCCATCATAGAGGAGGATGTCCTTGAGGAGGACGAAGAGGAGTGGGACGATGATGACAGTGACTCCGAGGGAGGAGCTGAACAGTTCATCGAGAGCGACGGATTTTATTCCGAGGCGAAGAGCGTCTTCTCTGCGATGGTACTGGAGGCGCGCGGTGGAGAGGATTCCGACGAAGAAGTCGAGCTCGTTGGAGGTGGTTTTGAGGAGGACGTGCTCGATCTCATTGGATGCCGCGCTGGCATCGTGCAAATTTTGGGTGTCGGGGTTGACAAGGGTGAAGTGTTGGAGAAATTGGACGGCAAGGATGAGGGCATTAGGTGAGCGAGGAGGGAAGATGAAAGAGGGGGGGGGGGGGGTATTTTAGGAACGGAAGCGATTACGCAATTCTAACTCGGGAATGTCAATCTTCATGCACGCTCGTCGCAGCTTCACTGACTTTTACAGGGCTCTGAACAAGATCAGGACGGAGAAGGAGATGAGCGAGGAGCAGGATTTGACCGGTGCGGAGGAGAAGAAGGAGGAGGCGAAGGTAACCGACGGCGAATTCGACGCCGTCGAGCCCGAGGTCCTTCACCACACCACCGGAGCTTACTTCAAGACCGCCGAGGGTGCTTCTCTCAGGGAGAGGACGATCGCAGACGGCTCATATTTCCCCAAGAAGAAGGGAGACATCAGGCTGCTCAGCACGGAGCCGGTGCCGATGCCTGCAGTTTACATGAGGCCTCGGACGGCGGAGGAGATCGAGCAGCAGCACTCCCGGGCCAACAGCCGAGGAGGAAGCAGGGGCGGGGGGGTGGAGAGAGAGACGTCGGGCCTGGGAGAGACCGAGCCGCCCGCAGGGTTTGAGGGCGCGACCCTCGCGGAGGGCGGGAGCATAAACGACTCAGAAACATACGGCGAGAACGACGAGCTATACTTCGACACGGGTCCCGTCGGCGGAGAAGGTGTCCGTACGTCCGCCGTCCGAACCTCCCCCGTAATAGGCTCAACGATCGGCGGCAGAGCCAAGAGCCCTTCCGCGAGCATGAGCATCGCCGAGCTCCGCGAGATCGCCGCCACCGGAAGCGGCAGGAACGCCGTCCGGGCCAAGAGCCTTTTGGACAAGGAGGCCGGCGTGAGGCTTCGAGCTAACGAGAGGCCAGCAGATAAGACCATCCACGGTGAAGACCGAGCGAAACCAGTCAGAATCACCGACCGCGCCAAGGGCAGCACCAACCAAGAGTACCAGCGCCTTGACAAGGACAGCGTCTCAGGCCGTCAGACCCCCGACGTTAGTTTACGCAGTTTAAGCCCAAGCCCTCCTCCGACTATCATCGCCATGAACACCATGGAGGTGATACCTGAGAGCGTCAACTTCGGTTTCGTGAAGGTAGGGCAGAAATTGGGAGCCAAGGTCAGCGTGAACAACGTGGGGGAGGGCAACGCTAGGTACCAGTTTGCTATTGAGGGTGGGGAGGAGGGTTGTTACAGTTTCGAGGTTTTGGAACCTCCGAGGGGAGTCGTGGCTGCTGGGATAAGGGAGGTGAGTTTTCGGGGGGCATTACCGAGCGAAACGACCGAGGCCATGGTAACTATATATATATATATATATATAATATTATTATGCCGCAAGCGGCTTTGCACGGGGAACCCAGGAGTTGTTCCCTCATCAGATAAAAGTAAAAATGATTAAATTCTAACACTTACTTTAACAGTTTGTGACTGTGCACATAACCGCCTCCGCCCCTTGCGAGATCAAGGCAAAGCTGATAGTGAAGAGCATGTTCGATGTCGCTGAGGTGGGACTTTTGGGGAACATAGTAAGTGAAGGGGAGTACGAGAAGGCTGGGGGGAAGGGGGGGAGACAGAGTAGGCAGGTTTTTTTTGTTGAGTAGGAGGGAGAACGTTGTGGGGCGGTAGGGGGGGGTAGGGCTTTGGGAGCGGGGTAGTGTAATTTGAGTTGTTTGACAAACGAAAAAATAAAGATCGTATTTTTGTTGTGCAAACATGTGGTGAATCTTCACAATGAATGGGTTAATGAATGAATGAACGTCCTAATCCGTTACCTCCCCCCTCCCGTCCTTTCGACATTTGTTTTTCGTGTTTCATCCCTTGACGGATCTCTTTTGTTTTTTTTTCTTATTGTCTTAAATTTGGACGGATGGTTTGGTGACGGAGGTGGGGGCGACCGGGATGGGGTTCATGGGAACGGCCGCGGTCTTGGCCCTCTTGGCGACTTCGTTAAGCTCCTCGGCGCTGACGGGCTGGGCGTCGACCTTGCGCTTCTGGACGGGCATGGCGGTGGGCATGGCGGTGGGCATGGCTGTCGGCATGGCGGTGGGGACGCCTCCGGCGTTCTGGGCGTATTTGTTCTGCATCGCCTGGGCCTCCTTGCTCTTCTTCTGCTCCTCAGGGTTGTTGCCCTGGTACTGGTTGGTGACCTTCTGGGCGGACTTCTGAGAGTTGGCGGCGGTGGTCGCGATGGAGGCGAAGATGGCAAGGTGGGTGCCCTCTCCCTGGGGCGCCGCCATGGTCTGGGCACCGGCGCCGGAGGGGGCGACGACGACGTCTTCCTCGCCGGTTTTCTTAGCCTGGAGTGTTAGAGAGAGGGGGGGGGGGGTTGGGGGGTGGGAGGGGGGTTCGAGCGGTGAGCGCTGGCGAGAACTGGGAGGGGATAGGGGGGGGAGGGGGGGTGGGAGGGGGGTCCTGCTCTCACCTTCTTAGTGTATTTTCTATTCACTCTGACTTCGTTGGGGAGGTTCTCGAATTCGATGGTTCCCATCTCCTTGGCGGGGAGGAGCTGCGAGTGAAGCGAACGTGAAACGTTGAAGAGTTAGTTGAAGGAAGAAAAGTAGCATGTGGAAATTTACGCGGCGAGGCAGGCTCACCTTGTCCTTCTTGTCGATCTTGGTCTGCTTCTCGGGTTTCTTGGTTCCCTTGGGGACCTTGGGGCGAGACCAGGCCTGTTGGTGGCGAAGGGGTTATTAGAGTGTTGACGTTGCGTCTCCATTTCGTTATAATGCTTATTAATTTACCTTCTCGGGGCGCTGCATGGAGTTGAGGAACTCGTGAACGTGGTGGGGAGTGGGGAAGTCCGTCAGCGGAGGTTCCAAGGTTCCTGCGAGCTTGGTGGGGTACATGGCCTGGAAGACTTCCTCGCCCTTGCGCCAGAAATCGTAGACGCCCTTGAGGATGATGGCGGCGTCGGCCTCGTTGGGGGGCATGAGGCGGGAGCGGCGCATGGACTTGGTGGTCTCGGGGGGGTTGGGGGAGAGGTCGTGGATGGGGTTCTGGATGTGGTGGGTGGGTTTGTTAGTGGGTTAGTGGGGGGACTAAAAGGGAGGGGGTGGGGGGGGCTCACCTCCTTCTGGTTAGTAAGGTTATCGACGAAGTTGTCAATGCCCCTGAGGGCCTCCTTCCTGGTGAGCTCTACGGGCTCTCCGTTCTCTCCCTTGCGGTAGAACTTGCGACCGTACGCCTCCTGGATGAGGCAGAGGGAGTCCTTGAGGCGCTTGTGGGAGGAGCTGAAGCGCTTGCACTCTGGAGTGTTTGTGAGGGGGGGGACGAGGGGAGTAGGGGAGATGCGGGTCAGGAGAGGGGCGGCGGGGCTGGGAACAGGCGGGAAGTGTAAAATGCTTTAGAATGCTCACCAGTGTACGGAGAGGCCTTGTTGTCGTTCTTAGGCTGGAAGATCTGCGTCAGGATGCTCCTAAGGAAACGGTTGCCCATGGCCTAAATGAGCGGTAAGTGTTGGGGTGAGTGAAGTGAGGCGGGACCCTTCGGAGCGCGGATAGCGGGTGAAGCCTGCTGGGCCATTATCGGCCATTCTGCGCGTTCTCTACTACTGCACTTTACTAACCTCTCTCTCCTTTCTTACGCCGAAGGTAATGTTCATTTTTAAATGTGAAGAAGGGTGTTGTAGGGTGCGGTACAGCCGATTAAAATCGATTTTTGTTTGGCTGGCAAACCTCTAGCCAGTGAATCGCCAAATTCGCGGAATCGTTCCCAGCGTTCCGCCGTACTGCGTAGTTCTGTCAGATCGCAATATTTATATCCACTGAACATTAGCACACAAGGCTTGGAGCCACATTTCGACGAGTTGTGACTACAGTGAGAGCTGCTGGAGGCCTCCGAGGATCGCTGAAGGGGTTGGAGGGGATGAGGTTGAAGGGGCTTAATCTGGCCTGGCTGCTGTTAATCGTGTTTACTTTGGTTCAGGTGGCACGCACTCTTGACGTTGGTGTGCGTTTAGCTCGTCGTGATTTTCTAATAGCGACGACTGCCTCCTTCTCCTCCTCCCTATTCAACTCCGATGCTTCAGCCTCCTCCTCAACATCCACCGCATTCTTCACAGCCGGCGATCCTCGTTTCCTACAACCTAAATTCGACGAACTCTCCTACGCCGGTATAACCCTCGCAGAAGTCGGTTACCTCAACGCCCTCCCCTCCTTAAAAGTGACCTACGACCCAACCCGCTTCCCATACAAACGAGTCCTCGGTACGTTCTGGCGTTCCTGTGATCCAACCTCTTCTTCCTCACAATTCGGTGACTCCTACGGCCCGATAATATGGGCCTCGACACCTTCAGAAATGTCGGAGGCGTTGGAATCACGTGAACGTCTCCAGAAATCGACCCAATACAAAAGCTCCACTTTCGGACCAATGTATAAGGGGAAATCTATAAATACTGAGGTGCGGGAATTGGGGGGGGATTTCGTGTGGGAGGTTGGCCCCGGGGATTCTCAGAACTGGTACAAGACCGACCCTAATTCGTTCGCGAAGCTATTGAAGAAGTCAGGGAGGGAGGTGAGAAGCGATGAGGCAACGACTGCGGGCGTACGTACCGATCGAGCCAAGACGCGTTTTCGCTTACCCTACTCGCGCGCTCTCCAAACAACAGAAGTTCTTCATCGAACAATTCAAACCCGTAACAGTAACAGCCTGCGAGGTCCAGCCTTCCGGCGGTTCCGTCTGCGGTTTCGTTTATTTCCCTTGCAGTGAAGAGAATGGATGTTCGGATGTAATGAAAGGTGCATTCTAAAAATAATATATAAACATTAAATCTATAAATAAAAAAGCGTTAGATATGAAAATAAAATATTCCCAAAAACAACTGCCGTCTCTAATTAATCCCTCTCCCCATGAACATCCTCATTATAAATAATCCAACTAACGACCTCCTCCCTCCCCTCCTTTCTCTCATCCCAAATAACAATCCTCAACCCCGCATTACCCCACCATCTATTCAAAGGTACATTATCAATAAACGGTATACCCTTAGCCTTCCAATTAACGAAATCAACATAATTCAAACGAGAACGTACAGTTATCAACGAACCTATCTTACTCGAATTTTCTATCCTCTTATAATCTTCCTTTCTAAACTTTTTCGAATTTACACTTTCATCCACTGCTTCTATACTACAAGTATTACCTGTAATTAGATCGTCGACGCAAGCGTATAATGGGAACGTTATGTTAGGGAGAATTTTATGAGATGGTGAACCTGTACTCCATTTTAAACCTGGGGAATATATTGTTAACAGTTTTAGTAAGAGGTGGGAGAGGATAGTTGTTGGGTATGACCAGGTGAGGGAAGGGGTTTGTAGGAGTTCGGCTGAGATTTGGAGGTTTTGGGGTTCTGTATGGAAGCGACCTGTTAGACGGAGCTGGGGAGGGGGGTTAGTTTTAATGTTACATCGTTCCACGTATCATTCCACGTATCATTCTACTTTGATTAGTCCTCACCTCTCCAGTACATGTATCGTTTTCCTTTCCTCCGAAGACTGATTCATAAAATTGCGTGTCCTTTTTAGTGTGATGCCTGGAAGTAAAGATCGCAGTACCAGAGAGGATCGATGACGTGAAGGGAACGGGTTTGGGGGGGAGACGGGGGGATGATTTTGAGACGTTTACGAAGAGTTTGTTGCCGACGTTGTTGCCGACAGTGTTGTTGGAGGGACCCCCAGGGGTATGTTCAGGAATTTGAAGAGGAGGAGAGGGAGGAGAGGAGGAACGGAGGGCGTCGAGCTCATCGAGGATTCCTATCCAGGCGAGTGTGAAGGACATAGCGCTGGAGGGAAAGGCTTAGAGGAAATAGTGCCCGTTTGGGTATTTAAGTGGGGAGGGAAAGGCAATGAGTTGGCTGCTTTCTGGTACGGAATGGAATGTTTAATTATATGTAATAACGGACGAGTGACAAGAGTCTGAAATGCCAGGCTGTAGTTCAGTTAGATTACTCAAAGCAGATAACAGTAGTTTAAAACGAAATTAGCGGAAATTAGCGTTTTATATGCGTTCCGCTTGCCAGCCTTTTGCTCCATTTTGGATGCAGGTGCTAGATCATGCAGGACTCTTTGCAACTCTTAATGTACGAATTATCCATTAAATACGCCACCTGATCTTATTATTTAACAACGAATCAAATAATATAACCGTTATCGTTGTATTAATGCAATTCTAAATTCCGTAAAAACGTCGTTAATTGTCTAAAATGACGCTCGATAGTCCATATCGACGCCAACGTCATATCCATTTATGTTCACCAATATCTCCATCTCTAACCCTTTTTTATGAAATCCCAACACTAGTCCGTATCCCTCAAATTCCCTAAAATATGCCTCCTAAGTCACCCAAAAAGGTTGTCGCCAAGAAAGCGAAGAAGGCGAAGAAAGTCAAGGATCCCAACGCCCCTAAACGCCCCATGTCCTCTTACATGTATTGGATGCAGCAGGAGGGTCGTGATGCCGCGAAGGGAAAGCTAGGTGCTGGTGCTACTATCGGCGAAGTCGCTAAAGAGGTGAGACGTAAAGAGAAGCATCAAGACGAGGCAGGAGACGTACAATGCTAACCTATATAATTCCTTAATAATTCCCCCCAAGGCCGGTCGCGTCTGGGGTAAATTCTCCGACGCCGACAAAGCGAAGTGGAAGGCCAAGGCCGCCGCCGCCGGTCCTTCCAAGTAAGGCGTGAGAAAGGAGAAAGGAGAAAGGAGAAAGGAGGGTTAGGGTTCACCTTCCAAACTTTCGGCAATTGGCTAAGATATAAATACAACTATGGTTCCAAGAGAACGTATTTTTGCACGATGAAATAGCTTTTTATTCCCCTTTCTCAAAATCTCTATCCTCCTTCCCCCCTTCCCCTACTCCCCTACTCCCTCTTCTCCTTCTCCTTCCCCCACCCCTTCAATCCACCTTTAAAAATCCCCGCCAAAACCATCCCAATAACATTCCCCACAATCGCTCCCCCCCCATAAATCATCCCTCCCATCTCCCCCAAATCCCCTCCCCCCATATAAAAACTCCCCGCCACAAGAACATTCAAACTCGCCCCACTCAAACCGTTATCCAAAAACATCATTAATCTAACACCTCCCGCTAACCACATACTAGCGATCAAACGTTGTGTGGATAATGGAAATAACATTAAAGGTGGTAAACTACACCACATTGTTAATCCAGCGCTTAATATTAATTCGTTTAGGAAACAGTTACCTGGAGTTGAAGTGCATGTTGGTCCGAAGATGTATGGAGGGGTGTAGAGGAGGTTTTTTAGTTTGTAGATTATTGTGAAGGTTAAGATTTGAGCTGATAGAATTGAATTTAAACGGGTTAAAGTTAGGAATTTTGGATTACCGTAAGGGGAGGGTAAAAGGTGCAGGAGGATGGAGACTACAGGGTTGAGGAGGCCGCAGAAAAGTTGGTCGTTTAGAACAACGATAAGGAAGTGGGTGAGGTATTGGAGGGGGGGGGAGAGGGGGAAGAGGAGGAGGGGGATTGGGAAGGAGAGGAAGAGGGTGAAGCAGCTGGAATGGGGGGGAGAGAAAGGGAACGACATAACGAAAGGGTTGGGATCAGGAGTGAGATTAATCAACTGTGATGAATATACATTCACGTGGGGGTTCTCGGTCGCTACGCTCCCACAATCTCGCTACGCTCCAGCCTCACCTGCAAAGCTCGAAGAAGAAAATCCTAGGAGAGAAGAGAGGCTACCCACGTCCACATCCATATCCACGTTAGCTTCATGTTAGAATAATAAAATCAACAACCCCCCAACGCCCACACGCCCCAACCACACCCTTCCCCCCCTAAAACACCCAAACTTACCTCCATGTCTCCGTCCTCTCCCACTCCCACAACCCCCTTCTTCTTAACGATGTCCGGGGCAATCCTCTTACTCGCCTCCCCAACCTTCTCCTCCCTCGTCCTGCTCCTCGCCCTCGAGGGGGACTTCGACCTTCCACCCCCTTTCGACTTCTTCACGCTTGTGGGCTTTCTCGCTTTCGAGGAGATAGGAGAGGGACTCTTGCTTGCGCGATCTTTTGAGAGAGCGGCGCGGCCTTTCTTTGACCTGGGAGCGCGGCCAGGCGAGGCGGAACGCGCAGAGGATGAACGACGGGTGGTGGCCATGGGAATCTTTTCTAATGTTGTTGCTTGGGATTTCATCCTCGACTTTGTCGACTTTTCACTGAGCCTCAGACGCTTGAATAGCACTCAAAAATTTGTTGACCGCCAACCCTAGAAGTAAACTCTCTTCAATTGTTGTAGTGGTGAGTCTCCTTGGCGGCTTTCACAGCTAATATCAGACCTTCGAGATCTGGCATGCTCGTCCATCTGAGAATATGTTCACTTTCACTGTGATTTGTCCCCCTAGAGTGAACACTGGCCGAAAATTTGCAATCTGCTGTTGATGGAATATCTTTAAAGTGCCTAAACTAACATAAAATCACCAATTAACCTTCATCAGCTCTCTCCCCTTTGCATATTTGACTGGCCTGCGCTCGCCCCAATCGCTCGCCCCAATGGAGCGGTACCAGAAGATGGAGAAGGTCGGCGAGGGGACGTACGGTGTGGTCTACAAGGCGAAGGACCGCGTGACGAACGAGATAGTAGCGTTGAAGAAGATTAGGTTAGAGGCGGAGGACGAGGGTAAGTGGGGCTTTTCTGGGCAGCACTGCGTCGCTCCTAGGAATATATTATAATCCTATGTGTGTGGAACTAATACCCTTCCCCCCACGACCCTGTCCTCTTCGGTCGCCCCCGTCGCAGGAATTCCCTCGACAGCCATTAGGGAGATTTCCCTCCTGAAGGAACTCCAGCACCCCAACATTGTTCGGCTCTATGACGTGGTGCACACAGAGAGGAAGGTGAGAAAGCGAAGAGGCTGCGAAGGGTGACGCGGCGGGGACGGAGGGTTGCTACGAGGGGCGAAGCGGCGAGCTTGGAATGTACGAACTCGAGCTGGGAATGCGGGCTAAACACCGTCCAAAGCAATTCTATTCTAACTCATCGCTTCGCTCCTCTCCTCGACTCGCTCCCCGAACTTACACACACACACACACAGCTCACCCTCGTCTTCGAGTTCCTCGACCAGGACCTCAAGAAATACCTGGACATATGCGACGGCGGTCTCGGCATGCCCATCCTTAAATCCTTCCTCTTTCAGCTCCTCACCGGCGTCTCCTACTGCCACCACCACCGCGTCCTCCACCGCGACCTCAAACCCCCCAATCTCTTGATAAACCGCGAAGGTCAGCTTAAGCTCGCTGACTTCGGCCTCGCCAGGGCCTTCGGAATCCCCGTGAGGAGCTACACCCACGAGGTCGTCACGCTCTGGTATAGGGCGCCAGATGTGCTCATGGGGAGTAGGAAGTATTCGACGCCGGTTGATGTTTGGAGTATTGGTTGTATTTTTGCTGAGGTGAGGTGCTGAGCTTGGAGGAGTTTGTTTGTTTTATTAAAGGGCTTTTTCTTACTAAGACAACGCAACGGAACAATCTGCCCATCATAATTTTTTCAACGCCCAGATGGTCAACGGTCGACCTCTAGTAACAGGCACCTCCGAGGGCGATCAATTAAACCGCATCTTCCGCCTCCTCGGCACCCCCACCCTCGACCAATACCCCGGCCTCACCGACCTCCCCGACTACACCGCCGACCTCGCCAAACACGACCCCCCCAAAAGCATCGCCACCCTCGTCCCTAGCCTCGGCGAAGTCGGGGTAGACCTGTTTGAGAAAATGATGGCATACGATCCAGGGAGGAGGATCACGGCGCAGAACGCGCTTAGCCATCCGTTCTTTGATGATATGAGAGGTTGACGACTTATTTTTGAAGGGAAGGGGTTCGGGTTGCGTTTTGGGGGGGAGGGGGGAGGGGGGGGAGTATTTTAATGAGGAGGGCAAGCAGATTTATTTACAGAAAAAAGATGTTTTGGACCACTGTGAACGATTGGGTTTTACATACACGTGTTTGTTCAATAAATGAGTAAACCCTTCATTTTTCATACTCAAACGTAACCATTTCTATTAACCCTATTATTTATACCACCTCCTAACCGTCTTGTCCATAACTACCTCCACAAACTCATCAATCGGCTTAACAATAATCGGTATAACCCCCAACCCAACAACGCTCCCAAAATTCTTACTCCTCCCAACCTCCCACCCCCTCCTCAACCCCATCCCCGTAACCCCCGCCACAGTCCTGTTAATAATCAAACCAGGTATGAGCACGCTAGCGAATATCTGCCACGTGAAACCGTCTATAAAATGAACCGACCAGGAGGAACCTTTAGACTCTGACTCTATGTTCGCGTGGCTGTACGAGTCTGTGATGACGTAGGCTGTCGCTGCGAGGTAGGAGGCTGGGTAGATTGGTTGGGTTTTGGGGGTTAGGTGGGGTTTTAGGGTTTCGCCTAGTTCGTTTATGTAGCCGAGGTAGCGGAGGGGAGGGAGGCGCCAGATGTTTAGGGGAGGAGGAGGAGGAGGAGGTGGGGGGGGAAGAGATGAAGAGGAAGAGGAAGAGGAGGAGGAGGAGGAGGAGGAGGAGGAGGAAGAGGGGGGGGAGGTTAGGCGAAGGAGGTAGGAGAGACGGTCTTCGGTGGAGTTCATGCTGGAAGGTTGTCCGCCATCGTTGAAGCCCATTTTCAGAGACTATTTAGATTTAATTAATATAGTTAAGCTGTGTCTGATTTATATTTGAGATATGCGATAATCACGCAAAAAATCTCGTCGTTAGCTCTCGTTGAAGTGCAGAACAGGCCAAAACCTTTATGACAGTTTCACAGGAGCCTTCCGGAGAGTGCTGAGCGTGAGATTGCCAGCCATCATGAGCAAGAGAGAACACGATCACTCCACTTCCAATGCCATATCTAGCGCCTTGTCCTCAAACAATAAATCAAAGAAGACTAAGTACGCGGATGAAGGAGGTAAGGCTCCTTTATAATATTGCGCATTATAAGGCTCCTTAAGGCTCCCATAAGGCTCCCAATGCGGCAGTACTTCGCAATAGAACACGCCCGCCACACACACACACTCACACAACGCTACTAGAATTCTCAGCAAAATCCGGCGACGAATGGGGCGTAAACCGCGATAACGGCACCGGCACCTCCTCGTCCCCCTCCGTCCCCGTCGAAAAGACGAAAGCAAACTTCGGCCTCTCCGGCGCCCTCGCCAAAGACGAAGTAACCGGCGCCGTAAAAAACGGCATAGTCCTCAAATACAACCCTCCCCCCGAGCGCGTAAAACCCACCGCAAAATGGCGTCTCTACATCTTCAAAGGAGAAGAGCTCCTCTCAACCCTCCATCTAGGTCGAGACGATTACTACCTCTTCGGCCGTGAAGAGAAAGTGGCTGATATTCACGTCGAACATCCTAGCGCTTCTTCGCAGCATTCTTGCCTGCAGTTCCGCAGCGTTCCGTACTCTGGTACGAAAGAGAAGTTCAGAGGTAAAATGATATGTAAACCTTATATTATAGATTTGGAGAGTACGAATGGGACGTGGTTGAACGGGGAGAAGATTGATGGGGGGAGGTATTATGAGTTGAAGAAGGGAGACGTTATTAGGTTCGGGGAGAGCAAGAGGGAGTATGTAATGATGCTTGATAAATAGCGACGAACAAATATTGAACATTTTTCTCAAAACGCTTTTATGATTTCTCTTCGTCTGAGCCTTCTATGCTGACCTGTTGCGGGTGCGCGACTTCGACCATTTCCTGCCTTTCCCCTCCTTCGATCGCCTTCGCGACGCTGTTAGCCTTCTCCCTCTCCTTCTTTTCCTTCAGGGCCGCGACCTTCCTCTGAGGTCCCGTGACGGATTTGACGCGGGAACCACGCCCTTCTTTTTCGCTATCGGCGTCTTCTTTTACGAAAGACAGCTTCTTGTTGAGGGGCTCGATGGGGGGGGGATTTTCCAATCCCAGGCTTAGTCCGAGGCCCTGTCCGAGGGGGTCGGAGAAGCCTGCCTCTAGCATTTCGACTTCGACGGTCTGGCGTTTTTTGGCCTGCTTGCGCTCCTCTTTTTCCTTCTTCTTCTGTTCCTTCTTCATCATCTCGACCGTGAGGGCGCCGGCGAGCGACATGCGACGTCGTCCCATCCTGCCCCCCTGCTTTGGCGACTGAGAAGACGGGGTATCCTTCGTCTCTTTTTCTCCTGAACTGAAGGTGGGTGAACTGAAGGAAGGCTTCCTCTGTTCCTGTTTAGGGGACTTGCCGATGCCACCCCCCCCGCCGTTGATTTCGATGGGGCCGCCTGTGATGAAGTCGGCGATTCCGTGACCTACGACCTCGACAACCGACTTGCGGCGAGCGCTGGTCCCTGTTTGAGGAACGGAAGTGACGAGTTAGAATTGTGTTGCAGTGGTACAAACGGGAAACCTTCTTCGCCTCCTCTCACCTGGCTTCTTGACGATCAGGCTGATGCTTTTGCGCCTAGGGCCACCGCCGCTCGAGGCCACGACGTTCTGTGCCTTTGCCATCGGGGGCGAGGGAGGTGGAAGGTTGTCGACGGCGGGGTTCGAGAGCACGACCTTGCCGTTGCTCGAATGGAACGATTCATCTTCATCATCGTCATCTACTTCATCCTTGGGCACCAAGAATACCAGCCCTCCAAACATGATGGCCACGCCGGCACAGAAGCCGCACCACTGTCCTGCCGTGAAGGCTGAGAACTCCTTGAAGAAGATTCCTCCCGAGACGATGGCGAAGAAGATGAACATGCACTGCAGCAGGGGGATGATGAATAGCGGGTTGAACTTTCCGAGGGCGTCGTTCAATCTATGGAGCCACACGCTGACCGTCAGCAGCCACGTGATGATTGTTACATAAGTGAACCAGTGCGCGAAAACGTTCGACTGGCACTAAAGAAAGAACCGAGAGTTAGACCAAACCTTCATTCACCACACACACACACACACACACGACTACTACTACTACTACTACTACTACTACTCACCACTCCGTCGCCGTTGATGGCAAGAAGCTCGCCCAAAACCTTGGCCTGGGAAACTGAGAGCGTGCCGAACAGAGCAGACCACACAGAGTAGACAATGGGCATGATGACGTTGCTATTCGGCAGAGGATTCCCCTCCAACTGCTTCTTTTCATATATCTTGTAGAACAAGTGCAGCCCGACAATGGCTCCTCCCATCATTATCAAATATAAAATCCAGGCGGGCTCTAGCCAGAGCGCCTGCAGGTCGTCCAAGGTGAGCTGGAGGGCCACCTTGCTTGAGAAAGCGACAGCGAGAAGGGTCCCCGCCAGAGTGATACCTGTGCCGAACCACATGCTCTTCGTGATGATGGCCCCGTGCATGATTTTTCCGAACAAAAGGTTGCTAACGAATTGGACGGACTCGAGACTCGCGAGCATACTGCGATTAAGTTTGTCGTTGACGAGTTAGATTTGTGTAGCGGCGATAGTGCGGAAGACCAGATACAAGTAGTTTTGGCTTCGTCCTCGCATTCTCTTACCTCTGGGGGGCGAAAGGGTATGAGGCGAAGTTGAGCAAACTGCCAGAGACAAAGACGCAGGTTCCGATGACCCAAACTTTGCTCTGCCCGGCAGAGATGGGCTCGAATTCCTGCGGAGCGAGCCGGTGAAGATAAGGTTAGATACTGCAGCCACTGAGGACACAAAGCCCTCGCTGTCGTCGTTTTCACGTCGTCCCCACGACTTCTCACTTCTTACCTCTTCATCCTCTTCACTGTCGTCGAGCTTGTCTGACGGAGAGATAGACACATGACCATTATCCTCAAATCCCCTGAGTCAAATCTAGTTAGAATGGTGTTGTAAAAACATTTATAAAATGTTCTACGGGTAAGCTCCCCTTTCCAATCTCAGCCTTCGCAACTTCTCACCTAGATTTCTGCAGCCTCTCTTTCCGTAGTCGCTGGGCCTCCTCCTCCAGTTGCATCAACCCCATGCTCTGAATGTTATTTCCAGTGTTGATTGCTATCGAGCCTGCGAAGAAAGGGGTTAGAATTGGGTGGGGAGTTGGGGTGATGTCCTCTAGCCATGGTCTCGATCGCTTCGCTTCCTCGGTCAGGGTCAGGTCTAGGCTTGGTTCTTCGGCGTCTCACCTAGCAAACCAAACACAACTCCAATGATCCATTTTTCAACGCCAAGAAAGTCGCCTCCGCCCTCTTCCTCAAATTCGGTGCAGTCAGTTATGTTGGCGATCGGATTGGCGCTCATTGCAGGACGGGGGCTTGGAGGGGGGCTGGATAATTAACTGAGCAGCCCCGAACGACACACAGGATCAGTTGTAAAATTTTGGGTCAGGAAGCAGTCGAATAAGTGTGTATTGGGCTGCAGACGGTTTTATTTGATATTTTTATGGTAGGGGATGTAATGCCGGGCAATATAGATACGAAATTGTCGAGAAATCGGTTAAACCAGTTCCATAACTTCACATCCAGGCCTCCCACCAAATTTCTCCCTTAAGTGAGAGAAATCTAGAGAGCCAATTTTTTCACAACGTTGCTCACCAAAAACGTATTGCTACGACAGCTTTATACCCCTGTTAGTGTACCGCCCAACGAAAACCGTTCGTGCAGCGCATAGACACCATATTTTCATAGTCACAAATTGCGAAAACCTATAACGACCACCAAGTCCCTTTCACCTGCTTTCTGACCTCTCATCTGCGCTAAAGGGGGAATAAAAACATGATGCACCCCGCGGATGCTGTGAACCAGTCGTACACTGATACTTACAACCGCACCAAGAACCTCAATAGTGAGAATATCCCCATGTCTCACAGGTAAGAACGAACAAGGACGACCGGGCCAGGGTTTACAGGGGCTAACCCTTGTTATCCGCAGCACCAAGATGATATTGACGGATAGAGGGCAGTATATGAACTACCTCGAGGCCCAGTTGGACCGTGTGACTACGTCTCTGCTCGCTCAGAACACCCTGAGTGAAAGGATGGGGGAAGTCGACGGCGTCCTGCAGGGTTTGGACGAGAGGCTCAACAGCGTTGTCAAGGTGGCGAGGCTGAGCCAGACCTTTTCGGAGAGGTGGGGGGAGGATACTGCTGTGACCGTCGGGAGGCTCACGGAGAGGGTCGCCGCCATCGAGGGGATGATTGGCGGAAACCAGAGCAGTCATGAAGGTGAGAGGGCTGACAACGAGGAACGAAGCAACGAGATAGGTGCAAGCATCTAACCAAACCTTCACGTTCCAAACCTTCACGTTCATTTCACATTCGCGCACAGAAACGAAGTCTCTCATTAGCAATGTGACGGATCACATCTCGAACTTGGAGAGGCTGAGGCTCGAGGCGAAGCAACATACGGATGAACAGCTGCAGTCAATGGAGAAGAAAGTTACGGAAATCAACAACGCCAACATCCAGTCCTCGACCACCTTCGTCTCCATCGACAAGAGGTTCGAGGAGATGCAGAAGATGTTCAGCGACAAAGTGGACGAGGTAGAGAAGCGGGCTGACGAGAAAGTCAAGGGCATTCAGCAGCAGGTAAGAGAGGCAGACACCAACGTACGACGAGCTCCCTGCAGTATCTAACACAATGTTTACGCTCGCCACAGCTGGAGGCAAAGTTCCAGCAGCATCAGAGGGCCAGCGAAGTCAAGCTCACGGAGCAAAATGCGGAGCTTGCGAGGTTGAGGCACGAGGCAAGTCTGATGGAGAACAGGATGCTGGCCGCGCTGGCGAAGCAGGCCAACGTGGCGCAGGAGCAGATCCAGACTATTCACAACGTCGTGCAGGAGACCCTGCTGGGGAAGACTAGCATCGACCCGTCCGGGTCGTTCTCCGGGTCTGGAAAATTCGGTCAGATCGGGTCGTGGGAGGACGACGAGGAAGAGAACGAGACTTATGGTGGGGGCGGAGCGAGAGGCAAAGGGAGGCCAGGGATGGGCAGGGGAGGGGGCGTGCCTAGGGAACTATTGAACGACGTGGATGACTTGATTGACACCGTTCGAGAGCACAAGAAGGTGCTGCGGGAGCACGAAGCCATGCTGGACAAGCACGACAAGGCCGGCATTGCCGTAGAGGAGACAGCCGAGGTTCTCACAAGTAATATGAAGAAGATGGAGACGGCGGTGGAGCAGCTCGCAGGGAATTGGAGCAACAGCGCATCGCAGGTGAGAAGTGTTAGCTTCGATTGAGATTCCTGGTAGCAAAATCTAACTAATCAACACATCACAGCTTTCGGACAAGCTCGTGAAGACCATCGCGGACTTGGAGGAAAGGTGAGCGCTGCAAGGACGAAGCCGAATTCTCGGAGCGAAGCGATGAGGTGGCCGCAGTGCAGTATATCAGTATATCTAACCCAAACTTAACGCTGGTCGCAGGTTCGGAACAAAGCTTCAGGACATGACCCAATCGCAGCAGAGCAACATATCGGAGCTCAAAAGCACCTTTGACCAGCAGATCGAGACTGTCCAGGGCAAGCTCGCAGAGAGTCAGAGCAGCTCCGAAGCGGAGGAACAGCAACAGAAGGTGTCGATGATGATGCAGGACCAATTCAAGGAGGCGGAGGAGAGGATTCTAAAGAAGCAGGAGGACCTGCTCAAGGCAAGCCAAGAAAAGCTCACCGACCAGCTGCATCACCAGTACAAAAAGCAGAAGAAGAAGATCCAGGAGGTTTCCGGGGGGATGAGTGCTCCCTCGTGGCAGCAGCAGCAGCAGAACATGATGGCGGCGCAGCAGCAGCAGGTGAGAAAGCCGCTAGCGCATTTATGATACATCGGCGTTTTTTTTGTGCTGTCGAGTTCACCACCGTTTCTAACGTCGACCGCCAACAACACAACCTCCCGTGCGACTGACTCGCAGCAACAGCAGCAGCAGCAAGAACAGGAACAGGAAGCCAAGGCCTCGCGGAGAAAGTCCAGGAGAGAAAATAAACTCAGCAAACTCAGCAACACCGGGGGCGAACTGTCGACAAGGGATCTGAGGGGTGCCGACGAATACTCCGACTCAACCCCGCCACAGCTGCCGATTCAACAACTCCAGGGTGAAGACGACGAAGTGGAGGAAGAAGAAAACGAGGAGGAGAGGCTCAACCAGATCAGGCGCAAGGTCGAGAGGGAGCGCAGGAAGGAGGCTGCCCTAGAACGAACACTGAAAGACGACGACAGCGACGCCAGCGAGGACGAACTGTACAACGAGGTCGTCACCAGGAAGCGCAAGGATGGGAGGAGAATTTCAAGCGCCAGCGCAGGAAAGAAGAAAGGGGGGTTCAAGAACAGGCACAAGGACGCATGGGTTCCAGCGAAGACTGTGCCGAGCAAGCCTGGGAGCAGATCCGTAAGTCCGGCGGCAAGGGGCGTTGCAGTGGGAGTGGGAGTGGGGGGGGGGG